>RAOV01000011.1:0-29384 GCA_009806015.1 Neurospora sp. CHS-2018b | reverse complement strand
GGGGGGGGGGGGGGGGGGGGGGGGGGGGGGGGGGGGGGGGGGGGGGGGGGGGGGGGGGGGGGGGGGGGGGGTTTTCGCCCTGTGATTGGTCCGTTTAGTAGAAATCCGTTCCTTAGATTGGTCAAAACGTTTGGTAGTCCGTGCACATTGTGGATCCGTTCAATAGGAATCCGTTCCTTGGATTGGTTAGAATTTTGGCAGCCTAAGTCCGTGTACGGGGGTCCCCGGGGGTGTCCCCCGGGCTTTATAACCCTAACCCTTCTAAAAGGGGGTCCCCGGGGGTGTCCCCCGGGTTTTATAGCGCTAACCCTCTTAAAGGGGGGTCCCGGGGGGCGTAGCCCCCTGGTAAAATGAAAAAAATTGCTAAGTCTTTATTCTATTCCTACTTACCCTATACTTTCCTTAATAAAAAAATTGGGAAAAGAAGAGAGGATAAGATAAAGAAAGGAAGGAAAGGGAGAAAGAGTAAAAGAGGGTAATAGTAAAATAAATAAAGGAAAAAGAAAAAGGAAAAAAAGAAAAAAAGAAAAGAAGAAAAAAAGAAAAAAAGAAAAAAAGAAAAAAAGAAGAAAAGAAAAAAGAAAAAAAGAAAAAAAGAAAAGAAAAAGGGAAAAAAAGGGGGGGRAAATAAAATAAATTAAAGAAGAAAAAAAAGAAAAAAAAAACTAGATGAAAAAAGAGGAAAAGAAATAGATAAAAAAATAAAAAAAATAAAAAAAGAAAAAAAAAAGAAAAAAAAAACCAAAGAAGAAAGAAAAAGAAGAAGCAATAAATAAAAAAAAAAGATTTTTTATAAAAAAAATAAAAAAGGAGAAAAACCTTATAATAATTATAATAAAAAAGGGAAAAAGTAAAATGAAGAAAAAGATAAATAAGATTTACTAATTTTTAAATTAATACTTAATATTTATCCTAACTTTTATTATATAATAAATAATTAAAATTGAAAGTTTATAGATATTAAATCCAGCTCTAAAACGCGACCAAATACTTATACCTTAATAAATTGAAAATCTAGCCTTAAAACGTGACCAAATGCTTATACCTTAATAGATTAAGAATCCAGCTTTAAAACGCAACCAAATGCTTATACTTTAATGCATTGAGAATCCAGCCTTAAAATGCGACTAAATGCTTATACCTTAATAGATTAAGAATCCAGCCCTAAACCTATAACAACTGCGCTTCAGTCTATTCTACCGGGCGCCCCGGAAGACGATGTTATAGGATTATTATAATATATAATATCGATTCCGCCTTCTCTTCTATACGGGTAAATAAATTCGGAGAAGTATTAAATAAATAAGGATAATTACCTCTATTAACCGCCTTCGTTACCGACTTCTATACGGATAGAAACTTTACCTTTAAATAGGCTAAGAAATACTTTTACTTAAGTAATAAACTCCTATAAAAATCCCCTTAATCCCTTATATTCTTTTTATTCTTTACGTCCTCCCTCTCTAAAAGATATCAAAAACTAGCCTTTTTATATATAAACAATATCGCCTACCTTACTATAGGCTATAATACTATATAAATATTATATACCGCATTATAAAAGGCCGCGGACTTATATAATTATACAATCGATTTAAACTTTAAAATAAATTATAAGAAGATAGAGGCGCTTTACCTTCTACCGAGAAGTAAAAACGTAAGGAGGATTTAGTACAACCCGCCTAATATTATTATTAATACCCCGGCTAGATTAATACGATTATAAAAGGAAATATAATAATTAAGAATATATTTAAACGCTAAACTATTATTTACTATATAAATTTGGAAATATATACTTAAAACTATAATAATAATAAGACTATCGGTAAAGATTAACCAAATTTTGTAGAACCTTACCCTATATTCGGCTAAATAACTCTTTATTATTTATTTTATACTAATATTTAATTACGAAATAGTAACGCTATTCTCCGGGTATATTAAACCCGGAAAGAAAAATTATCTAATATTTATTAATATTAAATTAGCCCTATATAAATTAGAAATAGTAGCATTAAAAGTACTTAGGAAAACTATACTAATATAGTATATAATAATTAGACTAATCCTATTCTAATTAATTAATATAACCCTATTAAAAATATTAGGAAAAAGGACGGCGAAAACGGCCGCTAGACTATATATATTCCTAAATTTATACCCGCTCGTATAAAGATTAAGGAAGCCCCCCCTAAAGGAGTAATTTAAACTATACGCCCTCGTAGAATTATAACCCCTATTAGAAATACTATTAAACGAAATATAATTCCCCCGCCTACCGGCCCTTTATAATTAATTTACCCCCAGCGCCGAAATATAATTACGCTACTATAAATAGTAAATATTCTTACCCGAAGTAGACCCGGATTTATATTAGGCCGATAATAAACCTTAAAGCCTCGTAGATTAATTATAGTACAAAAATAATAACCCTTACCTCGGACTACTTCGCAAATATTTAATAAAATAGATTAAGGAATGAATAAAGTACTAAGACGTTTACTCCTATTACGACCGATTCAACTACCCTCCGGAGACCTTCCGATACTATATATATAGAACGCTCTACGAGAAAGGATATTTCTTTATCTACCTATTAATTATATATTATAACCTATATACGGTAGAAAATACGCCGAAGGCCTGTTGGAGGTGACCCGTGTCACGTGCGGCCCGCCATGGCTTCCCTTCACTGGCCATGGCTCTACCGTATAGGGCTCCCCTACCCTCATTTCTAGACCTCCAGACTTCTCGAGTCTTCCCCTCTACAACTCAATACATCACCATCATCATTGATTCCTTTCGTTGTTGTTCAGCCTGTTCACAGGTTATGAGCCCTTTCGACGTAACCGTCAATTATTAATCGCATCGCGCAAGCGATACCCTCAATCCTCGACGTCGCGCGCGACCGACAAGGAATCCCCCCCTCCCCTATCTTCGACGTCGATTCGACCGATAAGGAAACCCCAGTCAATTAGACTCGACGTTGCATCGCGACCGATAAGTCCTTTGAGCAACTCAGCGAAAGCAATTAGTAGTCTCAATAACCGCTACACGACTGCGATCGACCCTCCCACCTCGTCACCGTCGTCAAATTAAGAAGTACGACCAACATTATTATCGCGACGTCGTATTAATCGCGACCGACCCCTCCATAAAAATCATTTTCGGCCCGTCAGAAATACCAGCCGTTCCCCCCTAGTAAACCCTACCTCTCCTTTTATCTATACCGACTAACGACTATACGATAGGCGAAATTTCTTTACTTATTACCCTCAAGGATAAGTCCAACGTTAATAATTAGAACCGCGCCTTACGTTACGAGCTCAATTACGCCAACCTTCTTAACTATATTACTAAAGATATATTTAAACCGGACAAGGCCGCTAAACCTAATAAATATAAGACCTAACGTACCGATAGGGCTAAGGCTATAAAGTTTATCCAAATTACCTTTAAGGATAATAAAGTTACTACTACCCTCAATATTAATAATTAAGACCAAAATAGTAACGACCCTAAGTATTTCTACGATTTAATTAGTACGACCGTTAGCAAAATTACTAACGAAGTTCGCGCGGACATCCTCGAAGAGTATACTTCCCTTCGTCGCAATAATTTTAATTCTATAGCCTCTTTCCTTATCCGCTATAACCTTTTACGTAAATACATTGCGGATTGTAGCCTCATTATCAATAAGACCGTTAAAATTCTTAACCTTTATAATATAATTAAGCGCCAATATAGCGTCGATACCAAGTTCTAGGCTATTAAAATATCTAAGAACAAATTCACTATTCTTCAACTCCTCTCTTATTTATCTACCCTTAGTAATACCGAGGCCCGTATGACCAATTTAATTATCCAGGTCTAGAAGTCCAGCACTACCTCGTCTACCAACAAGTCTAACGACAAGAAGACCTCGTCGTCTAACAATAATAATAAGAACGATAATAAGGACCGCAAGGGTCATACGTAAATTACTTGCGGTAATTACAGCCAGTCTATACGTAACGATTTCAAGCATTTTCCCTATAGTTACTATCGCAACCCTCGTATTACCGACTGTTAATAGTACAATCCTAATAAGGCTCCTACTAATTAAAGTAAGAAGAAGGAGGCTACCGAAAAGAAGGCTAATACTAGTATTACTACGGTTACTAGAACGACTAATATTAATTTGGCTACTCTTAGTATTAGTTTAATTCTACTCTTTAATAATTTTGGCTTTAGCGGTACTACCCTTCCTCACTTCAAGTAGGATTTTTATTAGAATCCGTAGCAAAATCAAACCACATTAATTCTATTTTAACCTTATATCAATTATAATATTCAACGTATAATATTGTTAAAGTCCAATAGATTCTTAAGGTATAATACCTACTAAAAGATTTAATTATTTACGACTCTAATAGTAGCTCTAATATCTTCAACCACATTAAATAATTTATAGACCTTCAACCTTTACTAGAACCAGCCAAATATACTATCGGTAACGGTATAATTAACCTATCCTATTATATTAGTATAGTCGAATTAACTATACCAACTACAATTAACGTCGATATTCGAATCCGTATTAAAAACGTTATTTACTCCCCTTCTACACCAATTAATCTACTATCAATTAGAATTCTACTTAAAAGTAGTATAATCTAGGACATAAAGACCAACCGACTCAATATCCACTAGAAGTATTCTATCCAATATAATTATATCAATAAGCTAATAATCCTTCCAATTAAATAATCCTTCAACTTTAACCAATTTAGAATCGAAATAAAGAACGTTATATTCGCTTCTATTAATTACTCAACAATATACAAAAGAATAATATACACAAGAAAAGACCAGGTCATAAAGGCCTATCAAGAAGCTAGCATTACCCTTAGCAATACCCAAAATCATTTCTACGATAGTTATATATATATAAAGGCTACTAATATTATACCCAAGCACTTTCACACGACTACGACCACCCCGATATAATTTATTCGAACCGACGTTATCCAATACAACCATCCAAACTACTTAGGCCAACGGTACTACATTCACTTCGTTTACGAATATTCTAGCCATTACTAGGTAGACTTCTACGTAACCAAAGGTGAGGCGTTTACTAAGCTAAAGTAATTTAAGAAAAGGATTGAGCTCTAGTTAAGTCTTAAGGTCAAAATCATTAGAATCGACGGCGGCCCAGAATAGGGACTAGGCACTAAAGAATTCCAAAAGACTCAACTACATGCCTAGTCAAACGAAGAAGGTGTTTAAATCTATAAAACCACTACCTATACCCCGTAAATAAACGGCAAATTAGAGAAAATTAGAATAATTATTATAGAGCGCTCTAGAGCCCTTATAATCGACCTTAATATTCTACCCCACCTCTAGTCTTTCGTTATATAGAGTATTATCACGGTTATAAATCTAATACCCTCAAAGGCTAACCTAAAAGGCAAAAATCCCTATAAACTCTTCATACGAACTATCCCCGGATACCCTAAGGACGAGATTAAGCTATGGATCAAGCATTTGAAAAGTTATTTCTGTACGGCTTACTACTATATTAAACCTTAGAAGCGTACTAAAGGCGATAAGTTTGAGGAGTGCAGTCGACCCGGTTATCTAATCGGTTACGATAACGCCTATAGTCGAATCTATTGGATCTGGGACCTAAAGACCGGTCAAATTATTCGAACCAGCGCTATAAAATTCGTTAAAAAGGATAATCAACTGGAGATACTAGAGGAGGAGGCTCTATAATACGCCGTTATTTTTAATAACCAGACTATTTAAAAAATCAAGGATATTACTAATAATAGTATCTAGTACTGGATCAACGTCACTAGTATACGCGCACCGGTAGAATCCCCAACTCCCTTTTAATAGAATGCTAATAAATTCAACCCCGCTATAAAAAAGCAGGACATTATCCTCGACTTTCCGTAATCCTAATATATTATACTAGAGCCGATATACTCTCTAAAGCCGCTATAGTAATTTATAATACCTTTTGCGGGACCGTTAGCCCTAGCGATTACGAGATTATCGTCTCTAGATCCTATACTAGGACCCGAGTCCTCTTTAGAACCCTTACCGTCTTTCGACAAACCGATACGATTTATAGAGTAGGAGGAGGACTATAAGGATTTTGATAATCTTAATGAAGAAGACCCTATATTTGGTGCTTTCGACGATTCATTTGATGGATTTGAGATAATTAATGAAGGCGAGGCTTCTTAAGACGATTTATAATCTACCCCTCCTCCCTAAGATAATCCCTTTTAATATTAGGAGGCTCCCCAAACCGTTATCCCTGCTAGGATTCGACTTCCCGACTTGTTATTGGAGATCGCCAAACTTCAACTTAATACTCCTATACTAGTTTAAAGATAGTAGCTTCGATTGCCGCCGTCTAAGTCCCCAGACCCACTTTCTATAGAACAATCTCAATAATTAGAGACCCCGGCAAATGAGCCAAATAAACTAATATAGATAAGCCAACCCTCTGAAGAAGCCGCTTCTATAGTACTTCTAGAGGTATATAAAGGCAGATCTCGTCGTTCAGTAGCCAAGCTACCCGATTACAACTATAAGTATTAAAGAATTATTAATAGTAATAATAATATCGTTAACGAGGCTCTATAACTACTGAAATTCTTTTATAGTATTGCGGAGACTAGCCGTATAACCCGCCTCCCCGAATATTATCTTACAATAATAAAGGTCCTTTATAACCTCGCTCAATTAAAATTAAACCGGAATATCCCTAAGAACTACAACTAAGCCGTCAAATTAGCCAACTACATATTATACTAGTTACTAGCTATAAAAAAGCAGGTTAAAGTATTAGAGGATATTAAAATCTACTATTTAATTGAGCGTACCCTAGAAATAGACGTACTCCCTAGTAAATAGGTTTATAATAAAAAGTATAATATTGACTTTAAAGAGTATATAGTTCGAGCCCGATAGATAGTCTATAGTAATTTCGAATATAATAAATAGGATTTATAGGATATTTATACTACCGTCGCCAACTCTATTAACGTAAAGTTATTTCTTTATATTATAATTATTAATAATTTCGAATATAAATAATACGATTTCAATACAGCCTTCTTAAACGCCTTAATTCCCAAGGATAGCAAGAAATATTATATTAAATAGCCAATTGGCTTTAAAAAGAAGAGCTACAAATAGGTATACCTACTACTTCGCACCCTATATAGACTAAAGCGCAATCCTCTTTTCTAATTCGAAACCCTTCTACTAGTCCTTAAGGGATTGGGCTTTACCCCCATTAATACCGATCTCTATCTTTTAATTAACAATAAGCTGGGCGCTATTATAGTCCTTTACGTTAACGACTTTCTCGTAGCTACAACCAACCAGAAGGTTATCAACCACATTAAAGAAACCTTTGAAAAGAGGTTTAAATTCAAATATTTGGGCCCTATCCGTACCTTCCTAGGCTTTAATATTATTAGAAATCGAATTGAACGTACCGTCTTTATTTTATAAGAACGATATACCAAAACGATTATCGAGAAATTTACTAAAGGCCTCGCCAACGGTTAAGAGTTTTATCCGACAAAGATACCCTGGCTTCTAGACTTTAAGATCTATAGGGGTGAGGAAGTTCCCGGCCAATAAAAGCCCTATATTAAAAGTATTGGCTCCTTGAATTATCTTTCGACCGGTACCCGTCCTAATATTATGTTTACTATTAATAAATTGTACGAAGGAAACGTCAAACTAACCGACCGTTATATTACCGTAATAAAGTACCTATATCGTTACCTAGCTGGCTATTTAAATTTAAGTATTATTTTAGGAGGACGCTTCTCACCGACTAACGGCCACTTTAATCTACAATTTAAAGGATATATAGATGCTTCTTTTATAAATAATATTCTAAATAGGAAGAGTACCACTAGGCACATCGTATTCCTTACCTACGGCCCTATCTACTAGAAGTCTAAGAAATAGAGCCTTATTACAATTAGTACGATAGAGGCAAAGTTCGTAAATCTAGTTCCTATAGCAAAATTACTAGAATAGATTAGAAATATATTAAAAGACTTGGGTCTTAGAATCGACGTCAACCAGATCCTTTTCACGGATAGTGAGAATGCCAGGAACCGGGTATTCAACGTCAATATGCCGGCTTGTAATCGCTATATCGATATACGATATAAGTAGTTAATAGAGTAGGCGGAAATGAAGGCGATTAACGTAATTTATATAGCCGGAGAGGATATGCTAGCAGACGGATTGACGAAGGTATTAAAGGCGGATAAATACGCAAAGTTCGTAAAGTTAATTGGCCTTATTCAATAGAAGGTTCCTTAGGGTTGAAGATAGTCAATACTACAGAATCATCACTATATAAATAGTATAGTTTAGATTAGTACTTTCGACTCTTAGAGAGTCTTTCGGTCTACGGGGGTGTGTTGGAGGTGACCCGTGTTACGTGCGGCCCGCCATGGCTTCCCTTCACTGGCTATGGCTCCACCGCACAGGGCTCCCCTACCCTCATTTCTAGACCTCCAGACTTCTCGAGTCTTCCCCTCTACAATTTAATATATCACCATCATCATTGATTCCTTTCGTTGTTGTTCAGCCTGTTCACACTTCGGTACCAACTATACTATATTCTTCGCAAAAGTATAAACCCTTAAGGACGAGGAATATATATATATCTAAGTATTATAAGGTAAAAGTTATTAGGGGATAAGGATAGTCAAAGCGGAAACCTCCGACCCAGACGACGAACCGCTACCTTTCGAGGAGGTTTACGCTCTGCCGGAATTAGGGAGCCTAAAATAAAATAGTAGGGCTAAAACTATATAAGAAGGAATAAGGGTTTTTCCAACCCACGGCCACGCTAAGGTCCGACCTAGCTGATTTAAGAGGACCTATACCCAGCCGCCGTCGCGGGCACAACTCATTATCTAGTATTAGTAGAACGTAGTCGCAAAATTCATTCTTCTTCTTCTTCTTCTAGCCTTCCAAACTAGCCAGTCTCTCCTCTTCTCCATAGCATCATCGCACACTCAATCAACCGTATTCACGCTTGCTCTCGTTATTCGTAATCTCACAGGTTATAAGCCCTCTCTTACCTTCCCTATGATCGCATCAATCAGCAACTTCATCAAAGCACTGCAACACCGGGTCTTAAGCTCTCGCGACCTCAATCTCGCGACTCAAACTCACCCGCAGATTACCCCGCCACATAAAGATTCTCGCGAACACCTACTATTCGACACTTCCTCAATCACAACAATCGACAAGTCAAGCGATTCAATCCCCATTACCAGAGCAGTCAACGCCCAGTCTAACGATACGCGCTAGCCTTTTACTTTATTAATAAACACGCGATACTATTGATACTATCGCCAATATATCTCTATCCACTTCGTTACTCGTCTACCTTCAAGGCGAGGCCAACATCGACGATTAGGAGTAAGGATTCGAGGCTGAATTCGACTGCTTTAGTCTCACCGACTATATCTTTAGCACCGTTAAGGAGCCCGACGCCGATAAGGCTAATAAATATAAAACCTAGTTCACCTAGTACGTTACAACTATAAAGATTCTATTAGCGATTCTTAAGGACAAAGCTATTATTACTACCCTTACTATTAACGGCTAGGATAGGAAGGATAAAGATCCTAAGGTCCTTTACCCGTGGGTGTGAGGCTGGCTTATATAAGTAAGGCTGGCCAAGCTATACCCACTCTCTTGTAGAGAGTGGGCTACTAAAATCTGGGATAGTATTTTAATAAGGGACAGTCTAAGCCCCCATACAGATATCGCACTGTTTCATTTTGTTAACGTTTCGCACACAAAATGAAATAACGTCACATTAACCTACCATATCGCTTACAACGACTATACCCCTGCTTATATCTAATACTTATTTACTTTGTAATATTCCCTTTAGTATTTTTTAGAGCCATGCTACTCGCGCAGTGTCACTTTTCTACGCGCGCAGTGTCACTGCGCGGTTAGTTATATCAGGGTAGGGTTGGCTAACCGCGCAGTGTCACAGTAATCCCTAACCCTGTAATATTCTTCATGGTGTTTAACGTTCTAGTAGTGTTGACTGTCGATATCTAGTATTTAACGTTCTAGTAGTGTTAACAGTCGATAGCTCGTGATAATGTGTTGGTGTTGAGGTTACTGTTACTAAGGTAGTAAACCGTGCAAAGGAAATTCAAGCATCCATATTCTAACTACCTAAGCTCCCCTCTACTCCCCCAGCTTCCTTTTTAAAGGTTTGAGTCCTTCCGCTTCTAGTTACCGCTGCAGGTGCTGACGAACGTATTATAAGTAGTACGTTTCTTGCGGGCAGGCTGTTCGTTAGAGCTTGAAGGAGCAAGGGGATCGCTTGAGGGAGCCGCTTAAATTGCTGCAAGAGCTCGAGTTACAACAGCAAGAATCGAGTTATCTAAAGCAAAAGGATCTAATAAGGAGGGTAATCCTTCTAGTGCTTACACCTCGATGGCAGAGCCTACGGCAGAAGCCTCACTATCACTCTCGCCAGTAGGGTTAGGGATTACCATAACACTGCGCGGTTAGCCAACCCTACCCTGATAATGCTAACTGCGCAGTGTACACTGCGCGCGGAGAAAAGTGACACTGCGCGAATAGCATGGCTCATTTTTTATTATTAGGGGTTCCTATACCCCCCAAATAGGATAAGGCGCTGGATTCGGCGCCCGTTCGTACCGCCTAGTGGCTAATCGCTACTTAATTCCGGTATTATTGAAAACGCGGTAATAAAGTTAAGAAATTAAGTATTCGTAATATTATTAAGATATTCAAGTGTGCTAAGAGTGTTATTGGCCGTTATTTTAAGTCTTTAAAGGAAGAGGGGACTTTTATTGAGTTGGTTGATAATAGGGGGCGGCCAACTACTATTAGTACTAATAAAGACAAGGCTTTCGAAGTATATAGGTATTAGTTTATTAATTTGGGTGGGTTGGCCGGTAGAAATTTTATTAAGTACGTTACTAACTTTATTCGCTTGCAATATATATTATTTTATAGCCTAGTTAATAAGAATTAGTACTTAAAGTGGAAGTATGACTATCCTTAGTATTAACTTATTAAAATTAAACCTGTAGAAGCGAAATAGATGTCGGTTAAGTAACGAATTAAAAATATTAAGGGGTATTTCGAAAAGTTTAAGGCCGCTATCGATAAGTATAATATTTCCGGATTAAGGATTTGGAACGTTAATAAGTACAGCTATTATATTACTATATTGGTAAGTGATATCGAAGTCCTGGCTATAAAAAGGAAGTATAAAATTAAAGTAAATTAGTAAATTAGTAAATTAGTTAACGATTAGGAGGGGTAATAGGATAATAACTAATTATAGGATTAATAGCTAGAGATATCCGACCTTACTAATTATAAATCTATTACCCTCGTTGGTAGCGGTAACAGTCTTGGGGATTATTTACTTATTTTTACTATTTTTAAAAAATAGTTAATAGAGGATATAGCCGATAGTAACTTCGACGGCGATGCCCGCTTTACTTAAAATGATACTGCGTTTAATAATAGCGAGATTACGTTTAAATAGATTTAATACTTTAATAAATACTCTTAGTAATACTATACGAAGGTTAAAGAGTTTAGTTTTAATTGTAAGAAGACTATTAACGATAATAAAAGTAAGGATAGTTTTATAAAATAGTTTAGTATTACCCCGGACGAATTTGATTTATATAGAGATATTAAAGGCGAGGAGGTTAATAAGGTAGAAGTTAATAATTTTACTTATATTAATAGATTTAGCGCTAGTGGGTGGGAGGATTAAATTCGTAGAGGGGTTCGTAAAAATACCCCTAGGAATTAGAGAATCTACTATCTATTAATTATAGACTCTTTTACTAGATATTACTTATTACTTTTATATAAGTATTACTTACGTTTTAATATCGTTCTTATCTTTATACTACTATATTCTTCTTACTTTTTATAGCTTATAGATGTTAGGGTATTTTAGCCGTTGAAAGTAATCTACTAGAAGAAGTTAAAGGCCTATATCCGACGTAGCGAATTGAATCTTAATCGATTTCAATACGTTCAGACTCTTTAGGTAAAATTATCGTTAATTGTATACAATTACTATTGATTTAAATAGTTAGCTAATAATCTATAAAATAATAGGATATATAGGATAGAATATTTACCGCCCGTAATATTATGACCGGTTTCGAGAAGTCTAGTATATAGCTATTTAATTCCGCTCGAGTTATCGCTCTTCTAAGGAATAAAATTAAGAAGTATAATCCTATTTTTTAGAGATAATGTTAGAGGGAGACTATTGGTTTATTATAAAAGAGGGGTTAAAATTTATTAAATAGGAGCTAGGATTATATAAGATTGGTGTAAGAGAGGATTTATTGAATGCGTTCCGTGTGGTAGAGGTTGTTTTTAATAAGGGGTTAGTTTTGTAGGATTATTTAAAAGAGTACGCGTTAGATAGGGCTTTTCGTTTCGAAAGATTTAGTGTAAAGAAGGTTCATAAATATATTGTTAGATTAAATAGAGAGGTTATTAATAATATTTCTATTAAAAGGATACGATAGGAGAAGGAGAAAAGGGAGGAGGAGGATTATTAGAAGGATTAGGAGAAGTAGATTAAGGTAGTTGGCGAGTTGTAGAAGTAGGATTTTAATAAAGTAAAAGAGAGGTGGAATATTTATAAGAAAGAGATTGCTAATAAAGCGATAGGGTTAAAGGGAAGGTTACGTTAGCCTACTTTTGAAGAGTATATAGAAAAGATTGGAGATGGGAAGGATTTATAGAGAGACTTTAACGACCCGATTTATTTATTCTAGGTATACGATGGGAGACGTGCGCTAGCCTTCTTTATCGATATTGGCGTACTTGCTCTTATCGTCCCTCGCTTTATAGCTCGCCCCCTTTGTAATATAGTTATTATAGACGATAGAATTAGTATCCTTGATAGAGATATTAGGGTTACGAGTATTAATAATAATTATAAGGAGAAGGATTTTGATGATAGGGATGGGGAGTTATCTTTTGATGAGGAAGCTAATAAAGAGAACCTTCCCCTTGGAAGTCTAGTTATTAATGATAGCGATGAGGAGGAGGAAGTTCCCCCTCCCCCCTAGTCTTTATTAGTTACTAATACTAAATAGGTTATCATTGATGGGATTTTTAATATACGTTGTAAACGTAGTACTTTGGTAGACTACTTTATAACTAAACTAGTTAATAATAAATTAGAGCTAGAGCTTCCTGCTAAATCTATCGCTAGATTAGTTGTACTCGAGAAGAAGGCGAGGTTTATTAAGCTGGGTAAAATAGGTATAATTATCGCTAAATTGAAGGAATTTAGACGCAATAGGGATATATGGTAGTTATAGAACTAGTAGAAATACTATAGGTTGTTTACTTTAGACAAATATTACGAGATTTAGTTACTTTTACTTTATTTCGTTGAGGTTTGAGTGCGCTGGTATGGGCACTTTTGCTGGCATATGTGGTGCAGACTGTCCCTTATTAAAATGCTGTCCCAGATTTTAGTGGCCCACTCTCTGTAAGAGAGTGGGTGTAGCTTGGCCAGCCTTACTTATATAAGCCAGCCTCACACCCACGGGTATACCCTTATCTAATCCTATATTACCCGTATTACTAACGAGGTTCGTAGCAAAGTTTTCTCCGAGTTCTTGGCTATTAAGCGAAGTAATTTCGATACTATAGCATCCTTCCTTACCCGTTATACCCTCTTTTGTAAGCGTGTTTAAAATGTTAAATTTAATATCGATAACGACTTCGAGGTCACTTTCCTTTTTAACGCCGTAAAGTATAACTACCCTATTAACGCAAAGTATTAGGCTACCGCTATTGAAGAGAAGGATAAGGATAAGACTTTTACCGTTAGTAGTTTATTGGCCAAGTTTAGTAACTTTAGTAATACCGAAATTTATATGATTAATTTCAATGTTAATATTTAGAAGTCGTCTAATAATAATAAGGATACTACTTTATCGGATAAGAAGAAGGATAAGGATAATAAGCGCGTTAATTGTCCTAAGTGCGATAAGAAGATGTATCCTACCTAGAAGTATATGGCTTGCGGTCATTATGTTATAGTTAAGATAGATATCTATTAGTACTATTACTTTAAGAAGGCGCCCGATACCTAGAGGATTAAGAAGGAGGTTATTGCGAAGAAGGCCGCCGCTAGCACTAGTGCCTTAGGTAATAATGCCTCTACCAACCTCACCACCCCTATTACTACCCCGAATTCTACCCTATTGTATAGAAGTAGAATATTTATAGCCTCTAGTAATATAGATTTTTATTAGAGCCCCTAGCAGACGTAATTCAGCGTATTGATAATTAGTCTAGTTAATTAAATCGAAACTCTCAACTTCAACGTCAATATATTTCCAATAATCTCGCTAAAGTCCAACAGGCTAAAAGGTAATAACTAAATAGTCTCCGTAACTTCGTTATCTACGATTTAAGTTGTATATCTAATATATTTAACTATCTCAAATAGTTTACAAATATATAGCCTCTTCCCTACCCTATTATATATACCGTCGGTAATAGAAGTTCGACCTATACTTATTATATAGGCACCGTTGAGCTCTCTATACCTACCCTCAATAATATAAACGTTAAGGTTAGGATTAAGAACGTTATTTATAATCCTTTTACCTTAGTAAATTTATTAATAATTAAGGGTCTTTTCGATAATAGAATATCTTAGGATATACGAACTAATTCGATTATAGTCTAAAAGGTTATAATTTAATATAAATAGGTTAATAACCTCTTAGTGCTACCGGTATTCGCTTAGTAAGACTTCTTTTAAGATACCCGTTATACTATAATAGTATTAATTAATTATTTAATAATATATTGTCGCCTTATATACGCTGGAAAGGAATAAGTGATTAAAGCCTATAAAGCGGTTGGTATTAAATTAAGTAATACCTAAGATTACTTCTATAAAGCCTGCGTTAAAGTAAAAGCTTACGATATAATCCCTAAGATTACTAATAAAGTTATAATTTAATCTATAGTATACATTTACGTTAATGTTGTCTCTTATATCTTCCCTAGCTATAAAAGCTATAAATATATAATCTATTTTTTTTGCGACGTGATTAAATTCTAGTAGGCTAAATTTATAATTAATAAGGGAAATGCCTTTATTCAAATTAAAGAATTTAAGAAATAGGCGGAATTTTAAAACGGTAGACTTAAGATTAGGGTATTTAGCTTTAATAGTAGTCTAGAGTTTGGCTTTAATATTAAAGAATTCTAATATAATAAATTTATTGATTAGGTTCGTATAGAAGGCATTGAATTTCTTAAGTCAATTCCCTATACCTTATAAATGTAAGGAAAGATCGAGCGCGTAGGCGCTATTATTATACAATGTATTAGAGCCTTAATAATAAATCTTAGTATTCTAGAATATTTCTAGCCCTTTGTAACTGACTACGTCGTTAGGGTTTTAAATCTATTACCCTCAAAGGCTAATAAAAACGGTAAAAGTCTATAGGAACTCCTTATAAAAGTAGTTAACTTCCTAAAGGAGATTAAGATACTATATATTAAGTATTTAAGATCTTACTTTTATACTACTTATTATTTTATTAAACTAAAGAAGTAATTATAGGGCGATAAATTTCGTATTAGAGCGTAAAAAGGCTACTTCATTAACTTTAATAACTTATATAATCGTATTATTTTTATTTAGAATCCTAATACTAATAAAATCCTTCGAGCCAGCGCAATTACTTTTCTTAAAAAGGATCTAACTGTCAAGAAAGAATTAATCTTTAATAATAACGGTAATATTGTATAATATTATATTATTTTTTTCTAACTAAATAATTAATAAAATTAATATAGTAGTTAATAGCGGTTACCAAATTTAGATTAAGGTTAATAGCAAAGTCCTTCGACCCTAATAATGATAATAATTAGCCTTACCTCCCTTCTAATACATTGTTAAAAAGCTATAGGAAATAACTATTATATTACTACTTTCTCTAGAAACTACCCTAATACCAACTACGGCGGCTCTAATTCCCCAAAACCCTCTAATTCTCCTAATATAACTACCGGTTACTCTAAATCTTCAATACTAATATTAGTAGCTATTTCTAAAACTGTTACTAATTTTAACGCTCGAGCCCCCAATCGATATAACTATAACCGTATTATTTCTAATTCGTTCGTTACTAAACCTACTTTAATAATTATTATTAGAATCCTTAATTATAAATTCTATTGAAAATAATAACCTCTTAGACTTCGAAAATTTTAATAAAGAGGATCCTATACCCTACAATTACCGCGAATCTTCTAATAAAGATAATAAATTAATTATATATACCGTACTAAGTATTCTTCTACCCAATAGTCCATAGCAATTAGCTTTAATAATTCGCTTACCTTTAATAGGTATTCTAAATCCGAATTGCTCTCGACAATTTAATTCTACTTTGAGTATAAAAATTGGGAAATTACAACTTCAATCGAAATAATTTATAATATAATTTTTGGAGCCTACGAATGAATCGTCGGAGCTTACAAATAGATTGTCGGAGCCTACGAATAAATTTTGGGGGCCTATATATAAATCTTCGGAACCTATAAATTAATAATAAGTCTAGGTATAACCGACTGTAGAGGGAAGCTAACCCTCTAGGCCTAATGTATCTTAAGCGTTACGTTCAAAGGTAAAAGAAGGTAAAATGTATTATTTAACGGCTAAGCTATTTAGTTACAATTATTATAATTAAAAGGTCAAAGATAGTAATAGTAATATAGTCCAAAACAAAGTTATACTACCTAATAACTTCTATAGTATAGTTGAGGGCCGTTTTATTAAACGTAACCCTCTAATATACTATCTTACTACTATAAAGGTTAATTACAATATATTTTGCTTCGTTACTATATTGGCCCAATGGTATATCCTTAAGAATTACTGCGTCGTACGGAAATAATTTAATAACGAAATATATTAATTCCTAGCTATAAAGAAGTAGGCCAAGGCTTTAGAGGATTGAAGAGTTTATATATTCGTACTTAAAACCCTTAATATAGATATCCTCCCCGGCAAATAGGTATACAACGAAAAATATCTTATCGATTCTAAAGATTAAATGGCTACAGTAGGGTAAGATAGGTAGTCTATAGTAATTACGAAGAAAGTAATTAAGCTGTATAAAATATCTACGCTGCTATAGTATATACTATAAGCGTCCGCTTCTTCCTAGCTATTATAGTAATCAACGATTACGGGTACTACTAATTCGACTTCGATACTGCATTTTCAAATGCCCCTATTCTAAATAATACTAAATATTATATTCAATAGCCTATTACTCTCGAAAAAACTATTCTTAATTATAATAAAGAGGATATTATTTACTAATTTAATAAGGCTTTATACGGCTTTAAATATTCCCTACTTTATTAATTTTAAATTCTATTACTAATTTTTAAAAATATTAGATTCGTACCTATTAGTATAGATTCCTATTTTCTTACTAATAAATCCCTAGGAGTAATACTAATCCTTTACGTTAACGACCTTCTTGTTGCCGCATTAACCGTTGCTATTATTAACGAAGTTAAAGATTAATTAGTTAATTATTTTAAATTTAAATAATTAGAAGAAGTATATACCTTTTTAGGTTGTAACGTTATTAAAAATCGTTAAATTCGTATAATCTTTATTTTATAAGAAAAATACGCCCGTATAATTATTGTTAAATATAACGACGGTAAGACTAAATTCTATAGCGTTAAAATACTATAGCCACCGGATTTTAAGATTTATAGGGGTATCGACGTATTTATTGAGGAGGCTAAATTTTACCCTAAAAAATCCTGTTCCTTTAATTAGTTATTAATAAATATACGGCCAAATATTTCCTTTACCGTTAATAAGCTATAGGAGGCGAATAAAAAGCTAACTAATAAGTACCTAGATATTATAAAATACTTGTAGCGATACTTCTTTGAATACGCAAACTTAAGTATTATTTTAGGAAGTATATTATTACTATTAATAGCCTCCTCCTTTTACGCTTACGCGGACGCTTCCTTTACTAATAATATCCCGTTAAGAAAGAGTATAATAGGCTATATCGTATTCTTTATATATAGCCCCGTCCGCTAGAAGTCAAAACGATAGGATTTTATTACTACTAGTACAATAAAAGTAGAATTTACTAATTTAGTCCCAATAGTTAAAGCGTTAAAGTAGGTTGGAAGAATGTTCGACAATTTAAACGTAGATCTAGGCTTTAACAAAATTAATAAGATTCTTTATACGGATAGTAGTAATACTAAGGACCGTATTCTCAATCCTAATATACTAGTATATAATAGGTATATTAATATACGTTATAAGTAGTTAATTCAAGAGGTGGATAGGAAGGCATTCACTATAGAGTATTTGCCGGGTGAGGAAATGCCAGCTAATAGCCTTACAAAGCCACTTAAACTTAATAACTGAAGCACGTAAAGTTCGTAAAATTGATCGGTATGGTTCAAAAGAAGGTCCCCTGGGCATGAAAGGATCAAGAAGGATCAACACTATGAAAGAATATCACAATGTAAATAGTAAACAGAGGGCATGACGTTTCTGGCAGTCTTCCAGTCTATGGGGGTGTGTCGGTGGGTCCGGCAGGCACTGGCCGGCCAGAGTCACATGCTCTGTGCCGTGCCCACTCTATGCCCTGCCCAGACCGCACCATTTCTAGCCTTCCAGACTAGCCAGTCTCTCCTCTTCTCCATAGCATCATCGCACACTCAATCAACCGTATTCACGCTTGCTCTCGTTGTTCGTGATCTCACAGTATAAGATAGCGATAAAAAATACAAAGCGGAAGTAGTAGGTATAGTTCGGGAATAGGACGCCTTCTAATTAGAGGGAATTTGTAGAGGTAGTAGTAAAGAAGCGACGATTTATTTCGAAGACTTAGAAGGTAAGGTAGCGAGATTATATTGCCGCCGCGTTAAAGGATTTAAATAAATTTTAGAGTTAACTTGCCGGCACCCCCCAAAAACTTATAGGTACCCCCTTTCTAAATCTGACAGCTGTTATATAAAATACGTTGTTTTAGCCGTGAAAACCGTAATTTCTAATGTTCTGAAGAAGGTTAGCCCTGTAAATCCCCTGTAAATGCCCTGTATATTTTAATCCTTAGTAGGTTAGTAAATGTAATAGCAGTAATCTAATAATACTTTCGTGGTGTTGAGGGGTTTAAGATAGCGTGTATTATATCTACTTTAAATGTTAACGTTTGATAGTTTTGACGACGAGAGCTCTGTTAATTTAGAGAGTTCGTTAGAGAGCTTAGATAGTTTAGATGATGATATTTTAATTGGTACCTCCCCTCTTGCTTCCCCTCTTACCCGCCTTTGTTGTGCCTTTCGAGCTCTCTCTATTTAGTATTGAATTAATTCCTTATCCTCTTCTTTTTTATTATTATCGGCTATTTCGATATAGTTTTGTATTTTATTTTGAGCGTTTATTTCCTCGATATTGGCGTTGGGCCCTAGTTCGTACTAGGAATAGTTACGGCGCGTTAAGGTTTGAATGGGGTTTAGGTTATATAATTTACCCTTTAGCGTAGTTAGTTAGGTAGTTTTATTTAACCTAATTGGTAATTGTACTACGAATATAAGTTTATTACTAAATAGCCTCCTTTACTTATATGGGCAGCCTTTAGGTATTATTTTAGTAATTAGTTTGAAAGTAAGGTATTTATTTATTGTATTTTAATAAGGGAGTTAGTATGAGGGATGTCCGGGGTGTCGATAGGGATGTCCTAGTTGTCTTGGTTGTAGATGATAATTTATATATCGTTAATATAAGTACTAGAATAGATAATAAACTCCTTTGGTTATTAGTATTATTTTACCCTCCTTTAATAGGACTTTTATTTCGTGGGTATAAGGGAGTTTATATTGGGCTTTGAAGTTATTCGAATAAGGTTTAAGAGGGGTGCTAGGGAGTTTTAATTATTTAGAGGGTAGCATTGAGTTGAATATATAATATTGGCGATTTATAAGATTAAGTATTTACGTAGATAATTCGTATAAGTACTTACCTATTTATTCGCAGTTAATCTATTTAATACGTATACGGGAATTAAATTTAATTAATTTATTTATATAAACTTTATAACGATGGTTTATATATTAAAGATAAATCTTATATAATTTAATTAATCCGCTACAAATTAAAAGATTATAATTTTTAAAGGAGCCGTTATTAATTTCGTTTAGCAACGTCGTTTTCTATCCTTAATTAAAGTAATTTTTAGTATAATAACCTATTTACTCTTTCTTATAAGGTATTAAAGTATTTGTAATTTACGAGACGACGTCTTCTTATATAATATTAAATTGTAATTTTATAATGGATTAAGCTCGTTCGAACTCTTTTACGTCTGAGGAGTAGATTATATATTACTATATAAAGAATAGTATTAATTTTGCATTGGTAATTTCGTTTGGGGAATCTGGTAGTGGGTTGAGGCTAGCCTTGGCCTTGGTTATTATAGTAATTCGAGTATTGCGTTGCTTTAATTTTTCGAAATTTACTTTTTTACATTATTCTTACTCATTAGGGGAATTCGATAACAATAGTAACGAATTTAAAAATGCAGGATTAGGCGGCTATTCGCGTGCCTAATCTTTTTTGAAGTAGTTAACGACGTTATAATTAATATATTATATATAATATTATTATTAGATATTAGGGAAGGTTTTATTAATTATATTAGTAAGCTGGGAGTTATTATCGGTTATAGCTATTATAGGGTAGGGGATTTTGAATTCGTTAACTACTTTTTTGATATATTGGGTTAATTAAGTAAACCCCTCCTCTTTTTCGTTATTGAGAACCGTTTGAAAGATTGGTATAGAGGTTTTCTTTAGCGTAAGGATTACGTTTTATATAAGGAGGAGGTAATAGTAATTAGTTTTATATATTATATTAAATAAAATAGTATGTAGGAACTTTATTTATATCCGCCGTTAGCAGTTAATTAATTAGAATATATAATATAATATATTATTATTACGCCCTTCGAAGGATTTGCGCTTGAACGCTAGGGTATTATTGTAGAGGTTATTATTTAGCCTCTTAAGCAATACTTAGGTATCGTTATATCCCTCTTATTAATTACGGCGTGCGGTTTGATGTATGTTATTGAGGTTGTTATAAGTCTATAGGATATTAGAATATTCGTTTTGTATTGTAGTAAGAATAGTCTATATTATAAAATTATATTGTAGTAGAAGGTTACTTAGGAAAGTATTAGTTTTAAGGTTGATTTTAGCGTAAAAGGCCTTGGTACGAAATATAATATAACCTTCTAATATACGTAACGGGGTATAGCCTTTATATATTAAATTTATTACCCAAGTAGTTTACTTCTACCCTATACTCTTCTTAATTTATAGTACGATTTTAAAGGGATAATAGCGCGCTTTCTTTTGTAATATAGAGTGTTTTTTTGAGTTCGTATTATCGGTAGGTCGAGGGCGATGCTTTGCGTAGTAGTAATAGTAAATATTCTTAATGATGGAGCTATGCTCCTTGTATTCCGGCTTATTGAGCTTATAGGTACGTTGAGTTATAATATTAAAGCGATAGCGACGATAGAAGGTAATAAGTTAAGTGTATGTTTTATCGAAATCCTCGATGTGCTTGAGTGAGAGGAAGGGATTGTTTGTTGGTATAGTTTATGTTGTGTTGTGATTAAAGGAGGTATTAGAGTCGAAGGTGGTTATAGAGGAGACCGATTGGCGACGAGTAGTGCGTTTGGTAGAGGGTATTTGTATCGATCGATTAGTATAAAAATTAATTGAATGCGACGATTCTACGTACGTTGAGTATGATTATGGATGAGTGTAAATGAGTGTAAATGGGTGTAAGTGAGTGTAGATGTGTGGTGTAAAAGGGGTGTAAATGGCCGTGTGAAAAAAGAGCGAAAGAAATGACTAAGTTAGAGGAAATGTTGCGTGTTATTTAAAATACGAGATTTAGCGGGTAAAAACGGGATTTACGATGTTAGGTGTTATTAGTTGCATTGCCCCATATTTCTGGGTGGGGGTGGGTACCTGTAAGTTTTTGGGGGGTGCCGGCAAGTTAATTCAAATTTTAGCTATTGGAAAGGTAGGTTCGAACCCGGAGCTATTACTTAATAAACCCGCCTAAACTACTAGCTCTTATACCTAGCGAGGGGGTAAACGAAATCGAAGACTATAGCGGTAAGGCGAATATCTTCGCTAACCGATTCTTCTCTAAAGTAGACGTATT
This sequence comes from Neurospora sp. CHS-2018b, assembly GCA_009806015.1. Lineage (NCBI taxonomy): Eukaryota > Fungi > Ascomycota > Sordariomycetes > Sordariales > Sordariaceae > Neurospora > Neurospora sp. CHS-2018b. Next base: position 7,015 of record RAOV01000011.1, on the reverse strand, counting down.
TATAAATTATTTACCGGATTAGATTCAACTATTAAATGGCATTACCCCAGTAATTATTAATAATTAAATTACCGAGGAAGATATTAAAAATATCCTTTTAAGGATAGCGCCGAATAAGGCGCCGGGTATTAATTAGTTTTTAAATAAGTTTTTAAAGATTTGTAGGGTACTATTCAAATAGATTATAGCAATTTTCGCTATAGCGAGCCTTCGGCTTAAATATTTCTCCTAGTAGTTTACGAATACGAAAGTAATTATTCTTAAAAAATTAAGAAAAAGTACCGAATAGTAAAAGCTAGCCGGCGTATAGAGGCCGATTTCGTTATTAAATAACGTTAGAAAAATCTTCGAAATTTTAATTATTATAAAATTAATATAAGCGGCGGAAGAGTTTAATCTCTTCCCGGAGGGTTAGATAAGTAACCGGGCAAATTATTTAATAGAATTTATAATTAGGGTAGTAACCGATACGGTCTACTTAATTTAAAAATTTAAAGCTGTAATATCTTTTATACTCCTTAATCTAAAGGATATATTTAATAGAATTAATTATAAATAGTTTCTATATACTTTATAGGAAATATAGCTCCTATAATAATGTTTTAAGTAAGTAAATAATTTCGTTACCGGAAGAAAAGGTTCCCTTTTTTTAAATAATAAAACGTTTAGACTTTATAATATTATAGTAGGAATACCCTAAAGCTCCCCCCTCTGATTAATCTTTTTTATTTTCTTTATTACTTTATTATACTATAGGTTAATTACGATTAGGAATATAAATATAATTAATTTTCTAACGATGCTAATATTATTATAGTAATTAAAACGATAGAAGAAAATTATAGGACTTTCTAAATAATATAGGAAATTTATTCCAAATAGGTAGTTAAAAGAGGGATAGAATTCGAAATAAATAGAACGGAACTTATATATTTTATATAGACGAGGGAACCGAACACGGAAATTTTTTAAATCGGTAGGGTAATACTTTAACCGATGAATTTAATAAAATTCTTAAGGGTTTAATTAAATTGGAAATTTAATTATTAAATATACGTAGAAGTTATAAAGAAGAAAATAATTATATAGATATATACTTTAATATAGTTAATAGCGAGAATTTAAGGCTATTCCTCCGCGTAAGCGAAGGAGATTTATATTAAATATATTTGAAGCGTTATTATATATAGAGTTTTAATTTTCTATTAATCGATTAAAATGTATAGGAAATTGCGAGGGATAGTGGTTGGGTTAGCTAAATACTAAATTAAATATTTGAGAGTTGTTGCTAGAGTATATAAAATTACGCCGGTATAAAACCTAAAAACAGAAACGTTTTATCTACTATTCAACTTCTATTTTAATAAAAGGGTAAAGGCCTTTAAAGAAAGGTTTATTCGAATAGACTAAATTAAATTTATCCGAGGGACTACAGCCTAAGTAATTAATTATATTTAAATAAGAGTAAGAAATCGATTACCTATTAACCAATCCGAAAATAGTATTATTAAAATTAAACAAGTTAAAAAATAGGCGCTAATAGAGAAATTTATTATATTAGTAGTAAAACCGCCCTCAGTAATAGGAATACCCTTCCCCTTATTATAGATATTAAAATTAATTACTACTAATTAAGAAGAATAATTAGAGGATATTATAAAAAGAGAATAAATATTATATTATAATTACTAAATAATAATAGCGGTAATTAAATTAAATCGGCGGTATAAATTTATTATTATTAATTTTAATATAAAGTTTAATAACGATATTATTAAGCGGTATATAATCGGATTAAAAAAAAAGAAAAAGAAGAAAAGTTAAATATTAGACAATAATAATAAGCCGTACTTATTAACCAAAATATAAAATTCCCTCCTTATTTAAATCCAAATAGGAATTATTAAGTTCCAGTCCTTCCTCTTCCGGAAGAAGGTGCCGGACGTTATAATATTATTCTATTTATACGGAGCCGGGGAGGAGACATTTAAATACCTCGTTTTTAAATATTTATAAATAAAAAAATAATAAATAATAGTAACCAATTGGCTATAAATACGGGAAGAGTTCCAAATTTATTTAGATAATAGAATTCGAATAGAAAAAATCCTTTCGTAAATATTTAAATTAAATAAATTGAATAAATACTGCTTAGTAATCAAATTAGAAGGAGAGTGTTATAAGGAATTTGTATAATACGTATAAAATTATTTATTTATTTATAATATTAGAATATCGAAATATAGGGAAGGAGGGAGTAGTAGAGAGATTGGTTATACTAATTCCGGTTTATATTTAATAATAGAAGTAAAATAGTAAAAGAATTATTTAATTATCGTCTAAATATAATTAATAAGGGTATAGAATATTTCCTTTATTTACATTAAATCGTAGGTAATTTAATAGCGTTATTTATTTTAATTAGAATTTACTTTAATAGAATAGGGATTATCGATTACTACAGGCGAACCCGGAGCGTTATTAATACTAGGGCTAATATTACTACTAATTAAATCAGCGGAAATAATATAAAGAGGAATAATAATAAATAATCGATTATAATCTTCTCGTAGTAGCCTTTAATAATATAGTCATTAATATTAATTTACTATAATAAGGGAGTAAAGAGGGGGTATCTAATTAATTCGGAAGATTGTCGATAATTAAATAAATATATATAATATTAAGGAAAGACGTATAAATTTAATAGAAGTTTTTAAGGGAATTAGCGACGGATATTCCGGTTGGACTATTTAAAATAATAATTACCGCCGCCTAAATAAAGTTACGCCTATTATAGAAACTATAAGGAATATTAAATATATATTTGTAAGATCGTCTTCGAAGGTTCCCGTAACGACTTGGAAGGTATCGTATATAATATGGTAGTCTTCTTGAGGGTGAATAACGAGGAAGATAGAATCTAATCTTCTAACGTTGAAAAGGAGGGTTGCTTGGTAGGCTAGTGAGTGTGTGGTAGGCATAGGAGTGTAGGGCGCTTAACGAGGAGCAGAATGGTATGTGGTTTGTGTGGAAAGGTCTTATATTGGTAGAGATATCGATGAATATTGATAAGTAATGTCTAACTATTCTAATCCTTCTTCAACGAAGGATCTTTCCCTTCTTATAGACTTTCTGGGTCTTATGGTTGTGCAGTCAGAAAACCGACTTTACCGTTGGGTTCCTTGTCTTGCGTAGAATCCGAAAACGGTCTGTTTTCTTTGGTACGGTTGAAAACTGGTTGAGAAACCGGTTTTCAAAGTTGGAAAGGATTTCCTTTGTCCTCGATTTTCACTTCCGGGCGCCACCCGCGCCACCATCGAGATTCCCAACCTTCCAGACCGCCCAGTGCAGTCTGGCCACCCAGACTAGTGGAATTTCAACCACGAATATAAATTCGAATATAATCGAATAAGTTCAACCATAAATATAGGGTATATATATATAGTATATATTACCCATATAATAAATCTTATACTAGTGCAGTATAGTATGGACCCGTAAATCCGTTATAAATATATAATTATTATATAATATATATTAAGACCAACAATATTTTAAAATAATAAATAAATATAGAGCGGCTTAGGAAATAATAATTAAATAAAATTAAAAGGAAATAATATTATAATACCGGGAAGGATATTTATATTATAAATTAATTATATAAATATTTTCTATAAATAGTATTTGGAAAACCGTATAGTTTTAATTAGTAATATTCAGGGTATCTAGAATATAATCAGCGAACCTTAAAATATAATTAAAATAGGGAAGAGTACGAATAATATTAAATATCGGAATTAATTAGGGAGGAAATAAATATATAAAAGTAGGGAATTTTACTAATTATTAGGAAATTAAAACTTAAAATTGTAGGAGAGAGAATTAGTAACGGTAATAAAATTCTAAGAAGGAGTCGTAGGAGCGCCGGGGGCCTGGAGCGTATAATAGGGGGTAAAAGGCGTAATTTCGGGCTTAGGTAAAAATTCTACGAAATAAGAAAGGTTAATAATTTAACCGGTCCGGATAGAGAAGCTACGAGTATTATAATTAGGGGCGCGGTCGGATATACAATTAGAGGAGGAAGAGGCTATTTTAAATATTAGTAATTTAAGGAAGAGGAAGGAGGATTATAGATAGCGCCTAAGGAGAATTTATATAAACGGTAGAAGAGGCCCTTATATATATATAAACTGAAGTAGAAATAGGAAAATAAAATAATAAGAAGGGGAGTAAAGGGTAAAAGGGTAGAGCGAAAATAAATATAGGTAAATAGAAATAGAATAGAAGCCCGGAGGCGGGAGGAAGGAGTAGAGGAAGGGAATAATATTATAATTATTCTAATATCGGGTAAAATATAATGGAAAGGACATATTTATTCATTATAGCGATAGGTAAGAATTACTATAAATAGAAATAAAGAAGGAGCGGCGCGGTTTACCCGTGATTAAGACGGAGTTAGGGGTTTTCATTTAATAGCGCCTATCGCCGTACGGTTCTTCCTTTAGAGAATTAGGAGAGGGACCTTATGCTAATAAGGCGCTATAGTTATATAGCTAAGGAATAAGACTATTATTATTATATTTTAATATATTGCAATTTCGGTATAATAATTATATTTACTAATAAATCGATTAACTACCGGGTAAAAGGGTATTTAGTTAATAATAAAATTAATCTCTTTAGCCTATTTACTTCTATTTACTCTATAATTGAAAGAGAGTGTAATTAATAAGTAAAAGACGTCGCTAATTAGGATATAAAAATCCGAAGCGAATTTACTAGATTAAGGATAGAGGTATTAGGAGATTTGCTTTAACGAATTATATATTGTAGCCTTAATCTTATTTATCGTTAATTACGTATTATCTAATTTAAAATACTTTTAAATATAAGTAAATAGCCGGTATACAATTTAGGGGATTGTAACTATATTATTTAAAGATAATATAGTATCCCCTATTATTATAAAATATTAATAAAGTTTAAAATCGAAAGCCAATTCGGCCGTTAGAATATATATTACTGCTATTATATCCGGGTACTATTAATATATATTGTCCTTCTCATATATATTCTCTTTTATTCTTAATTAATAGGTATTACTATAAAATTAATATAATCCTTATTTACGTATTAAGGACCTTAAAATTATTAATAGGATTAGGAGGCGGTTTAAAAATAGTACGGTCTAATTATTTAAAGACTAGTAAATTTTTAATAATAGGCTTAATATTAAAAGGAAAAGGAAGGCTAAGAAGATAGTAACGAAGGCTAAGAAGATAACGAAGAAGGGGGTAAAGAAAGGGGGGGGAGGGGGTAGTTAAATATTAAAACTGTCCCTCCGCCGGCGCTAATCCTAATTTAAAATAATCGATAAGGTTAATACGGGTAAAGAGAGTACTAGTAAAGCTTCTACTATAGGTTCTACTATCGAGGTATAAGTACTAGAAGGATTACCCTCTTTATTAGATCCTTTTACTTCAAATAATTCGATTATTGCTATTGTAACTCGAGTTCTTACTTAAGCGGTTCCTTTAAGCGATCCCTTTACTCCTTTAAGCTCTAACGAATAGCTTGCCCGCAAGAAACGTTCCTTACTACCTTCGTTAGTACTTTTAGCGGTAATTAAAAGCGGGAGGGCTATTAGATTGTTAAAAAGTAAGTTAGGAGAGTAGAGGGGAATTTAAATAGGTAGTTGGAAGTTAGAATATAGATATTTAGATTTACTTTATATAGTTTATTACGTAATAGTAACCTTAATACTAATAAACTATTACTAGATTATTGTAAATTATATTAGAATACCATCAGAATGTTCAATACTATAGGGAATATTATAGGGTTAGGGATTACTATGGCACTGCCCGCGTAGTGAACCCTTCCCTGATATCGCTCCGCGGGCAGTGATACTGCCCGGATAATTTTTGACATTGCCCGCCGAGTAACTCTTATATATTAATACGGTTCTAATACTTCTCAGGGAGTTTGTTTATAATAAGCTATTAATATTCTTTATTATTTTTTGGAAGTATAGTACCCGTCTTTATAGATTTAATTAATTTATTAATTTCGTATAAATTGGTTTCCTTAATGACTTTATTGTATTTAGTATAGAAGTTTATTGTAATTACGCTAATTATTATATAATTGTGGGGTCTTTTCTTTATTTAGCCGAATTTGCGTTTTATACAATAGGGGCCTTACTTATTATAATATAGGTATAGGTCTTTACTTTAACGATAGGTGTCCTTTATTAATTGTTTTATTTCTACGATTTTGGAGACCGAGGTATATTTGTATTTAATATTATTAAAGAGTTGCTACTCTATTTAGTTAATATTAGATATAGGGTCTTTAGCGGTATAGTATATAGCGTTATAAATGCCTTTAGGTTATTAGTCGGAAGGTGGCTTACCCTTTAGGGTTTTGTTAATCCTTTATTCCTCTTTTAAATCCTTCTTTATTAATAGTTATATTTTGGGCGCCTTTTATCCTTTTAGTTCCTCCATCCTCCTCTTAATAACCTTTTCCTCCGCTACCTTAGTATTCCCTTTCTTTACTTCCTCTATCCTACTTTATAGTATTATAATAATAATATTTATTTATTTTATAGCTTCCTTTACGAATTCTTTTTTCTTCGGGTATTAGACTTAAGATAATAGGCTATCGGTTCGGCGCTTATCCTCTCTAAGTATTAATTATTCTCTCCTTTTTATATCTTTTTAAAACGAAGGGTTTAATAGTAGAGGCCTTTGTTTACCGACGTCGATATCCTTAATATTAAGACTTTTGTTTATTTCGTTTAGGAATTGCAATTAATTATTTTAATAATTGGGAAGTACGTTATATTTAATTAGCTATATGCGGTTAATAATTATATCCTTTTTTATACCGGGAAGTATAATTATTTATTAATCCTTAAATTTAGAGAAACGCTATCTGCACTGCTGCTAACCTCTTACTACACTGCCGTCTAAAACTCTAACCAACTATAACTTAGCCAAATATT
>RAOV01000010.1:2294792-2312063 GCA_009806015.1 Neurospora sp. CHS-2018b | reverse complement strand
CCTAACCCTAACCCTAACCCTAACCCTAACCCTAACCCTAACCCTAACCCTAACCCTAACCCTAACCCTAACCCTAACCCTAACCCTAACCCTACCTAACCCTAACCCTAACCCTAACCCTAACCCTAGCTAACCCTAGCGATACATCTAACCTCTCTGAGTTCTCTTTTTTTTCAGGTGCATAACGCCATACAGCCTCGCTGAAATGCCCGACAACGACACCGTGATAGCTGAAGAGACCGCCAAGCTCCCATATTACGACATTGCTTAGGATCCATTCTAAGAAATGTCGATAACGTACTGGCCGAAAGTCGATGAGATCAGCCCCGGAAACTACTCGGGTCAAAGATGAAGCCGAACAGCGGTACCTACCGAGCGATCCCGATCGAGGACCATATAACAGTCGTCGAAAAGATTACGGCCACTTTCGCTTAAGACACAGACCGACCCATGTCATTTGAGGCGTTGGTCCTCAGTTACCCATACTGGCGAAGCTTGTGGGATTACCACCGGTTTACCCTCTACTATCCATGCTAGGGGCAATTTTGACGCAATTGTAAAGGGCCTTCCTTATTATATCTCTGGGCGCTCGAAGCGGTTGCGGAATGAAGAGCAAGCCTAGAGTACGGCTGTATCGACGAGTGAAGCTCCCGACGGCCGCACTTCATTCTATAGGTCCTGGGCTCCGTAGTCCAACGACTGGCAACTTGAAAACGGAGACGAATTCATGATTTTCTATTTTCGAAATGACTCTCTGTCTCCTAAGCCTTTCTCTCTCTTCACCGAATCCTCCGAGTCATCCAGCCCGAGGATCGCCAAATCTTCATTAAGTACGGGGAAAAAGCGGAAGCAACGGAACACTACTAACCTTGACTCTAACCATCAATTAGGGGCGCATATAGATGTCTCGGAGTTACAGACTGCAGAGCTATCAACCCCAAGCCGCTTAGGGCGTGTTCGTTCTGGCAGTAGTGCAGTAACGGAAGCCTTTTTTTGGGCGCAGAAAAGCTTTGCGTTAGGGGTAGAACAGCTTCCCTTACTGCACTACAGCCGGAACGAACACGGCCTTACCTTCCACTTGTTACTCCCCTTCCATGACATCCCATATGACCATTTCATCAGACTGTACTACGAGATACTCATCAACCCCCACCCCGTTAGAGCATACAACAAGACAGCCCAAACAGGGGCAGGAGCTGGAGTCAAACATGGAACATCGAGATTCAGAAATGGAACAACCAGAATATAAATCAACATAGTCACCAACCCCGACCCCGCCCGTGCATTCGACGGGAGAGTCTGACCAGGAATCAGAGTTACCTAGGAACAGATCGTGGAACTCGGTATCTTCCCCAGCAGCACGCTCCGGAATTGACCTGTTTTGTCTAGGAGGGAAGTGTTATTGACTTTGATATACGAGTCAATAACATTGGGATACAAGGTTTCGGGCGTCAGATCAAGCAAGTTGTCGAATTCAATAGGGTACCTGTCGGAATTCGCAAAGTACAGTGATGTTTTCCCCGAAGTCCAGACCTATCCCGCATCCAAACCATTACTATCCTCAGATCCGTGGTGCTTCAATTCTACCTCTAGGTTGGAGCTGGATTCAACGAGTTGACCTCGCTTGCCGTCCAACGGTCCAGAATGCTGAGCATCTGCCCGGAACGTCTGACACTTGCAGTTGACACCTCACCATGCCCCTTCATCTATACCTTCCTTCCTTGCCGATAACTTGCATTGCTTCCAAAGGGTGAATTCATCGTGATCTTCCCACTTCGTTTCATCAGGTAGTCGCTCAGCAGGAGTTAACCTCCCCACACGCACCAACTTCTTACATGTACGCACCCCCACCCAGAAATATGGGGCCGCCCAGCTGATGACACCTGACATTGAAAATCCCGTTTTTACCCGCTAAATCTCGTATTTTAAGTGACAGGTGTCATCCCCCTAACGTCGCTAAATTTCGTGCACCTTTCGAGACTTTCGAACTTAGCGAGAGAGCTCGAGAGGCACAGCAAAGGCGGGCAGGAGAGGAGGCACCAAGAGAGGAGGCACCAAGAATGGAGGCACCAAGAGAGGAGGCAGCCGTTGAGATATTATCATCTGAGCTATCTAAGCTGTCAGATATCAGCGACTTTGAAGAGATAGATACCTCTAGCTATCTTAAACCCCTCAACACCATGAAAGTATCGCCAGATTGTCGCTGTCACATTTGCTTGCCCGCTGAAGATCGAGATTTACAGGGCATTTACAGGGGATTTACTAGGCTTGCTTCAAGACATTGCAAATCACGAATTTCACGGCTAAAACCAGATAAATTACATGACAGCTGCCATATTTGTGGGGGTGCGTACATGTAGGAAACTGGTGCGTGTGGGGAGGTTAACTCCTCAGCAGGGTCGATCTTCTGCAACCATGGAAGGGGCATTGTCGAGACAAGTGTGAGCCGGAGCTCGGCGAGGCAAAACGAAGCCGGCGGGCAATTCTGACGGGACGCTCATCAAAGGATTGAGAGCCGGAGCGCCGGTGCTTCGGAGCAGCGAAAGGGTTGAAGCCTGAACGGCAGCCGCAGAGGAGATCGCGAGACGACTGAAAGAGAACCGAGAGAACCGAAAGACTCACGTTCTTCTATGATGAATCGTCTGCCATCTCCTCAGGATTGGCCGATACGGGGTCACGGTCGTCTCGCTTGAGGTCAGAATGTTGTTTCGGCAACTTCGCTCTGACCGGCGACTCGGAGCAACGACGTTCTAATCAAGAGTTAAATCGACAATGTTTCTCTGTGGGGGGTGTGGATAGAGTCGCCCCGAGTCATCACTCCACACCGGAAACGGAAACCTCTCAATCCCTTCTTGACCGTCCGAGTAGATATCTGCTCCGGACCGCCACTCGCCCCGCTCTCGCGCGTCGTAGTAGTTGTCCTCGTTCTGCCTTCGATGCCGAATAGCCTCGTCTCTTGTGGCAAACTGAACCGTCATGTTGATGACAACTCCATGGTGTTCGTTGGAAAGATTCTTGAGCGTGTTGGACAAAGCCGCAAGGGAAGCGTCTTCTGCGGATATCTTGATGCGATACTGGTCCGGTTTGTCGGTTCTGCTAGCCCAGTTCAACGCCGGCAATGTAGGGTCTGTACGCTCAAGAAAGTCCGGCTCGTATCTCCCGAAGGATTCAGCATAGGCTACTTCTTCGGTACAGGGTAGGATTGGAAGGAAGCCATCGGATGGCCTGACCGTGTTGATGTGACGCCAGTCAGGCAATCGCTCGACACTTCTGTCTGGGCGCGCTGCGTCCCTGAAGATCTGTTGCATGTCGCTATTCCTGTCTGCTGCCTGTGGCCGAAGAGGGCTAAGCGAGCGTCTTTGACTGCGGTCTCGGTATTCCCGTCGCTCCCGGTATCGGTCGTAGTCACGCTCGCTATTCCTGTCTGCTGCCTGTCGCCGATGAGGACTAAGCGAGCGCCTTCGACTGCGATCCCGGTATTCCCGTCGCTCGCGCTGTCGGTTGTAGTCTCGTCCGTAGTCTCGTTCGTGGTCTCGAGGCCTGTATGTTTCAAACTCGCGGTCTCGGTATTCCCGTCGCTCGCGCTCTCGTCCGTAACCTCGTCCGCGGTCTCGAGGCCTGTATATGTCGCGCTCGCATCTTGGAAGCATGTTGGCCGTCTTTTCTTTTGAGCTGGGTAGCTTGGTGTTGCGAGTTCGGGTTGATCAAGTGTGCGGACACCGGGCTTGAGTTTGTGGATGTCTAGCGGAAGAAATAAAATGAAAGCTAGGGCATCCTAAATTACCAAAAGTGTGTGCCGGTGGAAAGAAAAGCAAGTGAAGGGAACCTAGGGCACGGACTCTCATCCAACAAGAAAGGAAAGTGCGACCGATTGTTTGTTTGCACGTGAAGGCTACCTACCGATCACAGTAGCCAAAGAATCATGCGGTATCACATAGGCAAAAATACAATCACAAGCAAAGACACTACGGTACGCACTTTGAAGTGACAGACAATGATTCAATTCAGTATCTATCAAAAGTCTCGCTCAGCCAAAGAGCGCTCAGCGTTTGGTGAGGGACCTTTGGAGAGGTATCAAGTGTACTAAGTTGACTCGAGTCAGTCATGTTCAAGTTTCACTTCAACATTCTTTGTCGATGTCGAGTTTTTAGCCTCTAGGGCCTTTTCTCTGTCTTCCGCCTCTCGGGCGTGTCTCCTCTCTTCCGCTTGGCGATCCAGTTCGGCCCTTCTATTCTCCCATTCTTGAGCCTCCCGTCTGAATCGGGCATCAGCCTTGACTACGGCCCGGAGAGCCTGCTCATGCAGGGTGTCGCCAAGTAGCACACCAGGCAATTGTCCGTACTTGAACTGCCATACTGCACAGTCGATGGCGTAGTCAGCCTGGGGATCGCAGCGACGGAGGAGATTCTTTGCCTTGTCCGGGGTGGCGACTAAGAACTCCCACGTAGGAGCACACTCGAATTTCGCAACTCTTTCATTCCACACATATTGTACCGAGTTGGAAGCGTTATGCACAATTGTAGGAGATGGGAGGAACCCAGGGTTGGCAGGTGCTGGTGGTACAGCAGGGTCAACACCCTCCTCCTGCTTGACCTCCTCCTGCTTGACAAAGAAGTTGGAGCCTGCGAGTCGCTGAGAGGCTCGAGCTTCCAGATACGCGGGCCTGAGAAGATGCGTGGTTTTCTCGGTAGGTATGTGACCAGTCGCAAGAGCCCACCGTCCTTTGAGAAAAGCCTCGATAGTTTCGGACAAGGACTTGTATCCAAAGTACGCGGGTTCCTGAGAAAGGTGAGGGCAGCTGAACGGATCGTCCTTGGCCGGGTCAAACCCCCAAAGCTGGGCTCGCTTTTCCTCTGTGTCGACCATCCTAATGGCGTACTCATGGGTCCATGGATAGTGGCCCTTTGTATCCCAAACTGACCCATCAAGTTCAGCGTAGGACTTGATCGCCTTCGCATCCCAGCGGTAGCAATGGAAGACCAGAGGCCAGGTCATTTCAATGGTGGCGAACGAAGGCCTGTTGGCCCTTTGAACAAAGAGCACGCCCAGCAGCGTCTCGATGTACTCTTTGAGTTCCGCTCTGTCCACGTGCGTTGTTCCAGGGGCAGGCTGAGGCTTTTGAGGGCAGTTCCAGTCAACGAGGTGGTCATCCGCGTTGCACAATGGGCAGCCATACACGAGACCGGTTTTGGGGTCTGGGATGACACACTGAGCGAGTGTGTGGCCTTTTCTGCCGCACAGCTTGTTGCCGCAGACAACAGGAGCTTCTGCGACCTCACTGGCCTGTTGATCGTCTTCCATCAAGATTGGCTCTTGCTCGCGTTGGACGCTGGCTCGAATGTCCTCGATTTCGTTGCGATGTTTTTCAACGAAAAATTGTGGGACGAGCTCCAGCCTGAAATTGGCAACCGGGGTGTTGTTTTCCTCGGCGAGCAGCTTGATTCGGTTGACCAAGGCAGCCAACGACTCGTCGTCTGTTGTTGTCTTGCATAGGAACGCGTTTGGCTTCTGGAGCCTGTCTTGATGCGCCATCCAATTGAAATGAGAAGCGCTTAGGTTGGCGGAGACGCGCTCCATGAAGTCTGGCTCCTTTCCAGGCCTCTTGTTGTATTTGTAGACAACCTCCTCGTCGGAGATGAGAGGAAAGAGCTTGCCTTTCCCGTCAAATTCGGGCTTGATGTTGCTCAAGTCCGACATGGACTTGCCAACCCCACGTGTGCGTTCTCTGGCAATCAAAAGACGGCGGAGCTGTTGTTGGGCAGAGTTCGAAAAGCTCTGCGTGCCCTTTTGAGCGCTTCTATTGTCGCGCTTTCTAGGTTCCATTCGGTCCCGCACTGGGGCAGACCCGTGTGGGGGAGACCTCGATCTCGAGGATCTTGTTCTTGTGGGTTGGTCAGAAGGTTTGTCTGGCATTTTGGCAACTGTATCGTGAACCAGTTAGCGAAACCGTATAGAGAAAGTGGTAGAGGAGTGAGGAGGCGCGACGGTAGAGGGCAGCGAAGGGAGGGGCAAGAGGAGAGGGGGTCCATACCGTGGTTGTGTGTTGGTTGATTGAGAGGAAAAAGTTCAAGAGGATCGCAAAATTTGGGATTGAGGAAGGACTAGAATGGTGCGAGCTGCCGGGGCTTGGCATAGAACGGGCCTGGACTGGGAATTGTGGTGGGAAAGAATCCGGCGCGGCAGGTACGCGGCCCGGGACGTGGGGCTAACTTTTAGGTATGAGTGCGGGCAGGTAAGTTTTCTCTTTGGGAACGGGATGTAATATTGCGAATATCGAAGGATCCCCTCTAGCGCCGTTTGCACGCAGCTGCCTACCTACCGAACTCCCCTTCACTGGGCCTCTTGTCTTGGCCTCCATTCACCTGTCGTTGGCATGCCCCGCCGCCGTTTGTATCCAGCTCCATCCCTCCACGATTGTTTCTCCTCAAGTTCCTTTCCACTTTTACTCCAAAAAGCAACACATACATCTTCCTTTACCCTCACATCCACGAGCAAGGAGCTTCCACCGCTTTTGGACCCGATCTACTTGACCTTCGCGTCAGCCTTGCCCCGTCCAAAGATTTGTCTTTTTCCAACTATCACCAAACAATCAACAACGACCTCAACTTCATCAGCATACGATCAAGACGAACCATCAAGATGACCTCCGACGGCTTCAAATTCCCAGTGTCCTCTTGGGACTCCGCCAGTGACGACATCAAAAAACGTATTGAGTCATGCACTCAAGACATGCAGCGCGACCTGACTCGCGACGAGCTTGAAATCTACTACGAGGAAGCGAGACTGGCCGCCCTCGAAACCATTTACGACATTGGCTGCCTTCCAAAAGAGGTGACCCCAAACTTTCTGTGCCTTTTCATCTGGATGATGGCCTACCATGACCATTACCCTCATCAAGACTTCCCTTTGATTGACCTGGCCAAAGAAGAACTCAGAAAAGGCATCAAGGCCATGCAGGAGGGCGATCTCAATCACAAAGCAGCGGCAGAGTATACTGTCTTCTACCGAAAGGCAGAGAGGAAGCGCAAAGACATGGATGAGTGCTTGAGAACCTGGAAGGTCACGGTCCAACGCGCGCGGGAAGCTGGGGCTTTTAATGTCTTCCCGAAATCAACCTATGACGCAACCTGAGGAATCGAGCAAGAGGGAGACTGAGCGTGAGGAGGAAAAGGAGGTTGATGTGTTGAAGCGGAAGCTGGAGGCAGGTGTGTCGGAGGCCGAGATCAACAAGGGGCGGGAGGAATGAGATTTGCCGGATCGGAAGATCAAAAAGCTGGAACAGTATTTCAAGGCACAAATGGGCGTTTGCGTTGCAGGAATGAAGGATATGGGAGAACTCGAGCGGTTGAGAAGGTACAATTCACGGGCGTTAATATTGCTTCCTAATGCATACTGCAACTCAACACACGCAGCCCGTCTCTCGGTCATGACTCATGCATTTCCACACATTTGAAAAGCTCTTTACAAGCGCCCATATGCGTCATGCACATGAACGACACTTGACATTCCGGGCGTTCCATAAAAGAAAACATGCAATGTAGTGGTTAAGTCCGTGGCAAGATATGGGTGATACAGGAAAACGAGACAATATTCACAGGCCAAAGCACCTCACGGAATTTCATGCACTCAAGTCTTTGCTTCATATGCCTAGTTTTTGCGCCCTTGGTCGACGAGCTACAGCGCTTTTTGTCAGCCTTGTAAGTACCGGTAAAGTGGGTCCGCCCCCTGAAAACCTCAGAGTTCTCGCAAACAAAACAAACACCAGGAGCAATGACTTCCATAAGGTAGCATCCAGCTTTTTCTGTTTTCACTTGCTTACGCTGCAAAAAAAAAAAAAAAAAAGGATTTGATCGGGCTGGTACAGTTCCGCATCATGTAGCTTCGGGCAGTGGGCGATATAATGTGCAGCGTCCGATGCAAAAATATGCGCGTCGGCCGGGCCTTGGATCGGATTTTGTAAAAGTCGGACTGCCGAGCGTGTCTGTCTGCACATCATGAATTTCTGTTTTCTTAGTACGTGGCATCTTGAAACTACCTATTTAAAATCCCATGGCTCCCGGTCACTTGTCCCAGAAAGTTCCTCCAAACTCCATCATCTCGACCAGCTCCTCCGACATCAACCACCAACTCAACCCTTTCACCCATCCAAAAATTACCCACCATGTCAAATCCCACAGAAGACATACCCACCATGTCAACTCCCACAGAAGACATACCCACCATGTCAACTCCCACAGAAGACATGCCCACCATGTCAACTCCCACAGAAGACATGCCTACCGTGTCATCATCCACAGAAGAAATGCCTACCGTGTCATCATCCACAGAAGAATTGTCATCATCCACCCCTCCCTCCGCACAACACGCCCTGGAGCAACGAATCGCCCGCCTCGAATCCGCCGCCGGCTCCCAAAAGAAATTGTACAAGAAGATCAGCTCCACCATCACCAGGCTCGAGGACGAGATTGCCGGCCAAGCCTACCTAGCCATGGACGATTTACGCGAGGAGTCGGTTATGATAATGAACGAAAACCTCGACACCACCATCACCAGGATCGAGGACCAGATTTCCAGCCAAACCTACGAAGCCATAAACAATGTACTCTCGGAAACGTTCAACATCTTCGCCGAAAACCGCGACATTGAGAAAGACATTCATGAGAAAAAAGCGGCGCTAGCACGCAACTTCGAGATCTTGGAGGCCAGGCAGCAGGTGGTGTCCACATGGGAACAGCAGCTCAAGGAGCGAGGGGCTAAGCTCGACGAGCGGGAGCAGAAGCTCGCCCTCCGTGAGCACGACGTGCGGCGGGGAGAAGAGGCCCTCAAGGCGGAGTCAGTGCGGGCGCGACGATACAAGGAGGAGCTCAAGAAGACAGTAATAGAACTACAGAACGGAAAGGGGCGGGACGCCTGGCGAGTGTCGGAAGAGACTGAGGAAGAGCGAACGAGGTTGCTGGATGTGGCGATGGAGTTGGTCAAAAAGGAGAGGGAGGCCGAGTTACAGAGTGAACACGAGGCAGAGAGGCGGGCTCTCTATGATGCACGCCGTGCGGTGGAGGAGACTCTGAAGAGGCAGGGACAGGAACGAAGCCAGTTTTGGGGTTTGCGAAAGCGGAAGGCGGATGACATGGAGTAGCTTCCTCCTCGAGGGACACGGAAAGCGGTCTTGGTTGCTGTTGGCCGATCTCGGGTTCCCAGTCCGCCAACTTTCTTGTATATTTCATCCTTCTCTTCTAGTATAGCTCGGAGGAATGACGATGTTCGAACGGGCAAGCTTTGTTTCATGCTGGCACATGGAGAGTAGGACCTGGCACAAAAACGAGTTAGCTTTC
Organism: Neurospora sp. CHS-2018b; assembly: GCA_009806015.1. Taxonomy (NCBI): domain Eukaryota; kingdom Fungi; phylum Ascomycota; class Sordariomycetes; order Sordariales; family Sordariaceae; genus Neurospora; species Neurospora sp. CHS-2018b. Next base: position 2,302,731 of record RAOV01000010.1, on the reverse strand, counting down.
AGCGTTCAAAGATAGCTATTTTTACCCACAATCAATATCTCAAATGCATATTCGAACAGAAACCGTGTTGTATGCTCGCCGTGTAGATGCGCCCTTTCGGGATTGCCTGTGGGCGGAAGGACTGCCGAGAAATCGAAGCGTCTGGCTGTCGTAGACTCGGGGTAGTGTCGGGGTTGGGGCAGGTCGTGAGGACGGTAGCGCAGGCACCTTGTACGCCTAACGAGTGGCTTGTGTCTGGCGGCGTCTTCTGACTGAAACTTGCCCAAGGAGTGGTGTTGTCATGCGAGTCTCGGAGTTAATGATCGGGGTATGTTCGGATCCCCCGCCACGCATGTGTAGCTATTCCTCCCTCGCATCCGGCCCATGCATGTCCCAGTGCCTTGGTATAAATTATCGGACATAGACAGTATGTAGTACCAAATATTCCTGCATGCATATCGACCCAAACACGCTTCCCCAACTCTTGTATCTAGTTAGGTAGCTATATAAGGATGGGCTCTACCGCCCTCAGTAGATCTCGACATAAATACCACGCCCACCCTCCATCAGTAGCTACCAATCCTACTCCATCACATATCACTTCAATATCTCCAAACCATATCTTCTTCCAATTCACATCTCGACGCCATGAATACCCCCACGCCCCACCAAAACCAACATGCACCCCCAGACATCAACCTCTCCACGCTTCTAGAAGAAGCCAAATCAAAACTCAAACAAGTCGAAAAGCGGTCCGACGCGTTTAGCCGCCTCTCCGAGGATAGCATGTCCTGTTTCGAGTCTCTAGTCGATATTGTCCAAAGCTACCGAATCGATTTGGACAAAGACATGTCCATACTGATGAACCTGATCAAGATTGGCGGGGAGCTGAGCGTTTACGAAGCCTGGGTTCGTCAGCAAGGCTTGAACTCACCCAACGTCGACCCGAAGGAGCTTGTCGCCTTTCAGAAGGCGAAGCAAATCGTTTTCGAGAAAATCAGGAACCACAAGATTGCGCCACCGCCAAAGCATCAGGCTCTGAGGGCATATCATATGCTGAGGTTCCCGCTGGAGAGATGTCTTCAAACTTTTGACGGAACCAATCTGGGTGACAAGGATAGGAGTTTTCCAATGGGCACCTCACCATCGCAGTCTCTGCTGTTTTTGCAAATGGCCGGCAAGGAGCAGCACAATGACCCGTCGGTGGTGCTGTTGCTGCTCCTGCTGTTCCTGCTGTTCCTTGCTGTTGTTTTTGTGGGAGTAAGGCAGGGTCAAGTCTAAGCAGCTCCAATGTGGTATCAGCCAGAGATTGTTGTTTGTACGGTGGTAGCTGAGCATGGGGTCTATGTCATTCTCGTGAAGTATCGGTATAGAGGTTGAGGAAGAAATCGGGGATCAGTCCATGGTTGGGCACATGATAGCGGACATGAGGGAGAAAGCGAAAGACGGAATACGTACATGAACACGATTACCCCAATGACCTTCACCTATAGCCGTCTCCAATGTGTCTTTTGTCACGGTCGGGGAGCAGCCCGCCAAACAAGTTCAACTACCTGCAAGGCATATCGCCGGTTCGTTCCCATGCTGCTCCCAGCGACTGGACAAGCAAGTCATACATAAGAGCCAGGGAGGGCGGACAGGCCCTAAATTCTCTGACTCCCTGGTGACTACACGTCCTCCATTCTTTTCGAATGCACCGGATGAGTATATTCGGCCGGAACACGCGATAGAATTCGGGACGTCGTGCAGTTGATGTGGGAAGCTCCGGACTCGAATACGTCAGGGTTGAGGAGACTCGGCTGTCGCGACTCTGGGCGGAGAGTTCGAGGAGGTAGGTCTGCCGTCTGCGAAGCTCGGAAGCCGTTGTCGAGGTGCGGGGACTCGGGCAGGTACTTTGCAAAGGTCGTCTGGTGAAGCGAGCATTAGCACGGAGAAATATGGAAATCGGGGAGGAAACGGAAATCGGTATTGATCATCTTTCAAATTCTGTCCAATGGGAACGCTTGCGGTCTGTTTTCTCGCGCAGAGAGCTCCCGGCTCCTTGCGTCGTAGATGGACACAGACACCCGTGGCCTGCTCCGGCAATTGGCAGCGACGGCTGATGTGCTTCGATTTGATCGGACTTCCGAGGTAGAAGTTCCAATGTCGATTGGCTTGAAGTTGCGGCTAAATGGTGATGACGAGGACAGTTACCGAGAGATAATGGATGAAAGAAGGATTGCTGTCGCGATTTGCGTAACTGCTGGAGGCCGGTACCAGAACCGAAAAAAATGGCAGCCAAAAGAGCTGGGCGAAACGCGTATCGGGCCCAACGCGACTCGCGAGTAGCTCCTTCCGATTTTGGCGGACCTCTCGCCGGCCCCAGCTTTCCAGCGGCAGGCATTCACTACACCACTAGGACCATATAAGCCCCAAGTTCGGACCTCCCAACAACTCCCAGTAGCCGACGTGGTAGGTGTGCTGGTAGCCAGAAAATGCGCGGTGTTTTCGTAGGACGGCAGCTGGCCTCGGGTTCAACTCCAGGCTTGGGCAGCCGCGCTTTTTGCTTTTTCTTATTGTATTTCTTCTTCTTTATTTAGCCTTCATTTTCTCTGCTTTGAGCAAGCTCGATCGCGTTATGTTTTTGCTCCGGAAACCTTTTCAATATTGAGTGATGCAAAGCTGCCCTATGTACCTAGACACTCGGAAAGTGCACCACCTTTACGACACCGCGACACTTCAAGAGCTGGTCAAAGACCCGAATTCATGGCCGGTCCTTCCTGGATCACTGCCTACACAAGCTACTTTCGAAGCGAGAACGGATAAATGGCGAGTGTCTATTGCCCAAGAAAACGCCAAGACGTTAGCTTCTCGTTGAGGACGGCAAACGGAGGCTGTATATCTTAGTATTGAGGGCAAAGTCTAGACGTCTTTAGTAAACAGATAACCTGAAGGCGGAGTGGATGCCGGAGATCTAGTTGAAGTGGGATCATGTATGGAGTTTATCGACGTAGGCTAGTGGTTGTGTGGAGGGGCCAGTCAACATGAGCACGGCATTTGTAGAGGAGGTAATACACGTATTGCTGTCAGTCCCTTTCCCTTACTAAATGGCTGGCTATGAACTTTGTACCTGGGTGAAGGGAAGAGGATATGAACCTTAAACAGTGGAAATTGCACGCCTTCATTTCCGTTCAAGGCTGGAGATGTCACCGCGTGTAGGAGAACCACAACGGCCGCCTGCAACCTTGTTATGAGAACTTTTGGGGCTCGAAATGCGATTGGGACATGGAAACCCTCCTTATAGCCGAGTGAATAATTCCTGGCGTCGACACGTCGAACTAGCAGCAACTCCATCGACCTAGAGGTAGCATAGACCGTGGGAACAACGGAGATGATCAACAGCCATCCAATTCGCCCGGCACTACGCTGCCACAACCCTGAATTCAACCTCCCGTGAAAACCCAAACTCACACAACAAAAGCCTGCATGGTGTCTTCCCAGCCAAGGTCCCAGGGACTAGGTGTACGAACCGAGCACCGACAGCTTTCAAGGGCTCTTACAGAGCGATGGAATGTCCCGGGCATGGGCACAACCGCAAGCTAGAGGAGGGTGGAAAGACAAGAATCAATATATTCTAGTCTACCAGTCAGCCATTGGTCTGCGAGCCTTGGCAAGTTCCAGCAACCTAGAGGTATCAAAGTCCTCCGGCCATGGCAGATACGGGCCACCAGTGGGCATCTTTGACCGGTTACCCATCTCGGGACCTTCAAAATCCTCAGAGTCTGAACCCTCAGCGTCTAATGTACGCTGATTTGCTTTGGCGGAGGTTTGGTGGCTATTAGAGCCATCTGAGGTCTCCTCGGGTATGGCGGATGCGGAGTCATGATCGTCTTGTAATTTTGGACCAGCGAGGCGGCGCATCTTGGGAAGTTCCGGCAGCTTAGTGTTGGCCTCAGGCGAAGACGTAGACTCCAGGGTCTTGTCTGGAACTGCAGGAGTTGTGTTGCTGCCGTCCACATTGTGCTTGCCTCCCTCTTCGACACGCTCGAGGTTCGTATGAGGGTCGGATGACTTTGGTTTCATCGGAGACTCGGAGTGACGACGTTCATCCTCGGTAGTTCTAGTAGAAAAGACAGGGCAGTTAGCCTACGTCATACAACCAGTTGGGGGGGGAAAAGCAATTACCTTGAGGGTTGGGCGTTGTCGCGATGGCGAGGCCAGTCAACGCCGTCGCTCGACGGATCGTCGACAGCGATCTTCTTCGTGGCCCTGGTTGACGAGATAGTCAGCACAGATTCAGTTGATTTGCGTCAACAGGCATGGAAAAGAGCTAGGGTGATACCTTGGAGATTGGACATCGTCGCTCGCAACACGCTTTGTGCGCGGCCGCGGCGCAAGATCACGACTGGGCTTGGGACGCGAAGTCCCAGCGTCTTGGTCTTTCTTGGAAGACATCATGGGCATCGATTTGTTGGTTCGATGCTTCGAAGTGCCGAGTTTCAGACTGGGCTGTGGCTGCGATGGAAGAATGATTGAAAATGCGCGCAGGAAACGAATAGAAGGGCACAGCCGTGACGGCAAGAGAATGAAAAAAAATTGGCGTCACACACAGCCGTTGAGGAAGGGAAGGAGCGACCTGTGTCAGGTGTCGCTGGCAATTCGGATGACATTGCCCACTTGCCCTGGCAGGCAGGATAAACGGGCGAGTCCCGGCAGTATTTGCTCCTTCCCCAGGACAACACTCATCGAATCAGTCATGAACGAGCGCAACCCGCCGCCTGGCTGCAATTCAAGATGGAAGTTTTAATTTGCCTAAGTAGTCGTAGGTCGTCTGTCCTTTCCAATCACGGGAATCTCGATCGAAGCGGTCACCAACTTTCCTATCTACCAACTTCTATCACCCCTTATGCTGATCAGTTTTTGCTCGGTTTTTTTGCCTCCATTAGGTCGACGAACAGGCGTGCGGTAACTTGGATGATATGGATGATCAAATTTCGGCGCAGCGTAAGAAATGTCGCAATCCCCAACCGGCTTGGAGGCAATGTTCTGACTCCAATGGGTTGGAGGATGAAGCTCTCAATTCGTCGACTGGGACTCGCAGGGAGGCGCTGAGAGACGTCGTGGATTGGGGAAAGACAGGAGAAGTAGCTGGCTCCCAGCATGGAACGGACTCGTTGTTTGAAGTGGTCGAGAAAGCAGCCTGTGTCTTGACGTTCGGTCGACGGATGGATTATGTGGCGGGATTAGATCGAAAGCCCTGTTCTCTTCCTTGGTCGAATTGGTTCTCCCAACTTGGCCATGTTCTCGCCTTTCGCATCGTCAACTTCGATCTCGCCTTTGTTCAATCCATTTTCGATCAGACAGGGTAGACGGTGCCTTCACAACGCCATACGATGGCGAGTTTTTGTAGCGAGCTGGAGGCGCGGGGGCCAGGTTGACATCGACGGAGCGAACGTTTTGTACGTTGGTGGAACAGTTACTTGCTTTCAGATCAGCTTGAGGATCACACGGCCAAAGAATATTTCGGCATATAAAAACAAATGGGCAACACAGCGGCAAGTCCCAGGTGATGCTGTCGCCTCTCTGTAGCAGAGTAATGAATTTGGTAGAATCGAGAACCGTGGTAGTGAGACTGGTTTGTTGTTCACGTCGTTTTGTCGAAGGGTCAACGCGCCAACCACACGATGCCGACTATCATCTAGTACCGGTGTCTGCGGCATACATGGTCCCGCCCTTCCTGCTCATCAGCTCGGTTCTTTTTTTACTCAAATGCTTCCCGACCGTCTTCTCTCCCATCAGTTCCCATGGCAACACAGTCAACCCGACGTCATGTTTCTTATCGCACATCACTATCTTATCACCATCCGATAAGACAGCCCACCGGCCCTGCCAAGGACGCTAGGCTTTAGGTTGCCGACAGTAAGCGCGGAGATGCGGGGCACAACATGTCAGACGCCCACGAGGGACCCCTCTTTTTGTTAGTGGGAGTCCACTGAAGCTCTCCCAATATTGCAGGTGGTTGTCCCGGACTCCCGGCAGCTCTCCCCCGTTGCGGCCAGCAGTTTCTTCGCCATCCTCCGCGACAATGCCCCGCACGCTTGGTTGGCGACCTTCCCGATTGATCCAGATCCGCCGTCCTATCGCCATCACGCGCCCGACAAAACCATTCTTCTCTCCGACTTCTCTCTCCCCTTTCTCCCTCAACAAAACATACCTCACCGAGTCGATCCGCGCCCATCAAGCTCGCAAAATGGCCCCCCAACTCGATAACTACTTCCAAAAGGTGGACTCCCTATCCGACCACTTCATCGAGCGCCTGCGCCAGGCCGTCGCCATCCCCTCCATCTCGTCCGAGGCTGCCCGCCGCCCTGATGTCGTCCGCATGGGCCAGTGGCTCGCCGACGAGCTGACCAAGCTGGGCGCCACCGTCGAGCTCCGTCCTCTCGGCAAGCAAGAGGGCACCGACCTCGACCTCCCTCCCGTCGTCCTCGGCCGCTACGGCAACGACAAGAACAAGCGCACCATTCTCGTCTACGGCCACTACGACGTCCAGCCCGCCGAGAAGAGCGACGGCTGGGAGACCGAGCCCTTTGAGCTTACCGTCAAGGAGGACGGGCGCATGTTAGGCCGTGGTGCTACCGATGACAAGGGCCCCGTCCTGGGCTGGCTCAACGCCATTGAGGCTCACAAGGCCGCCGGTGTCGACTTCCCCGTCAACCTCCTCATGTGCTTCGAGGGTATGGAGGAGTACGGCTCGGACGGTCTCGAGGAGCTCGTCATGGCTGAGGGCAAGAAGTACTTTGCCGACGCCGACGCCGTTTGCATCAGCGACAACTACTGGCTCGGCACCGAACGTCCCTGCCTGACCTACGGTCTCCGTGGCTGCAACTACTACAGCGTCGAGGTTTCCGGCCCCGGTGCCGATCTTCACTCTGGTGTCTTTGGCGGTACCGCCCAGGAGCCCATGACCGACCTCGTCCGCATCCTCGCCTCGCTCGTCGACACGGACGGCAAGATCCAGATCAAGGGCATCGCCGAGCAGGTCGCCCCCGTGACCCCCGAGGAGGAGGGTCTGTACGACGACATTGCCTTCACCATGGAGACCCTCCACGAGTCGCTCGGCAGCAAGACCACCATCTCCGAGGACAAGAAGAAGACCCTCATGGCCCGCTGGCGCTTCCCCTCCCTGTCCGTCCACGGTGTCGAGGGTGCCTTCTCCGCTCCTGGAGCCAAGACCGTCATTCCCGCCAAGGTCATCGGCAAGTTCTCGATCCGCAGCGTGCCCGACATGGACATTGAGAAGACCAACCAGTGCGTGTACGATCACGTCAACGAGGTGTTCAAGAAGCTCGGCTCCAAGAACACCATGAAGGTGTACGCCCAGCACTGCGGCAAGTGGTGGAAGGCCAGCCCCAACCACTGGAACTTTGCTGCTGCTGCCAAGGCTACCGAGCGTGTCTGGGGTATGAAGCCCGATTTCACTCGCGAGGGTGGTTCCATTCCTATCACCTTGACTTTCGAGGAGGCTACTGGCAAGAACGTTCTTTTGCTGCCCATGGGAAGCTCCACCGATGGTGCTCACTCCATCAACGAGAAGCTTGACAAGAAGAACTACATTGAGGGCATCAAGCTCTTGGGTGCCTACTTGCACTATGTTGCTGAGGAGCCCATGAACGCTTAAGCGGGAGTGGAAGATGTCAAACAGGGACCATTGCGGTTGGGAGGAGTGTGCGGCGTCTTGCGACAATCATGTAGGACGATACCATCTCGTGTTGGTGGATGATGTTTGGAAAGTAGTCAGTTAGTTCGAAATACCCATTTTGTGATACCAGCGCCACACCCGTTCATGTAGCCACGGCACCTTTTGTCCTGGCCTTGATGAATTTGTTGAATGCATTACGTCTGACTTGATGTCAATGCCCATTGCTATTCTAAAGGGCGAGGCTCAAACGGGGGGGGGGGGGGGGGGGGGGGGGGAGGG
>RAOV01000010.1:2192351-2294715 GCA_009806015.1 Neurospora sp. CHS-2018b | reverse complement strand
GGGGGGGGGGGGGGGGGGGGGGGGGGGGGGGGGGGGGGGGGGGGGGGGGGGGGGGGGGGGGGGGGGGGGGGGGGGGTTTGCCCAGTGTTCTCAGGCGACATTGGACCAACGGTTTGTTCATCCAAAATCTACATCGTTGTACTTCTAGTTACACACCTCCTTGAAGGGAGATGTGTTGAGAGGGCGGTTCAGTCGTTCGGAATATCCAAGACGCGAAACAAACGCCATCACTCGTAACCCCCGTATCCCATTGTATTGCCTTGTTGTATCAGTGCGGACAAAAGGAACAGTTTTCCATTGACGCTTTCCTTCAGCGCCCACGTAGCGTGATGCAGACTGTCTACCTCTATACCACCACATGGAGAAGAGGAAGGTTCGTACCTCTAACCTTGTAGGTGTCTTCCTCGACTGTGTCTATCCCAAGCTACGAGTCCAGTAACTCGGCTCCCCGGACCATCATCCCACCTCCATCCAACTGCTTCGCGGGCTCAAATACTCAACACTTCAAGATCCCGAGGATTAGCGAGCAATTCAAGATAGAGAAGGGAAGTAGCCAAGATTTGCTCGCCAACAGGTGCTTCATACATCAGGACAAGGAAGTTCTGGCGGTTATGGGGTCATATGTCAGTCGCTGGCTGGCTCAAGGCTGGTTCATCGCCAGGCCATGGAGATGCTAGTCCGTGCCAGCTATGACCAGAGATGCTCGGATTCAGTGCCATCAAACGCGAGCAGGACCTAGCAAGCTAGGACGTAGGAATTATTGCGAGTGATGCCATCATCATGAGCTGCCTATATCGGCAAAGCCACAAGACACCTTGATGGACGTAGGTGTGGTTGACAAGAACTGATCAAACGGAATTCGGCCGATGACGGGCTATGCGCCATGTCGAGGCTCATTAGGTTCCATGAGGTGACCGCTCCGGATGGACATTGTACAAGTGGTCTGAATCACGACTATCTCTCCAAGAGCGCCTCAGACGATGAGCTGAACGGATGCTCATGACCTCTAGATCAACAGGCGGTTCACAGCAAGAGGCTGGGCTTGTGTTCCTCTGGGTGGAAGATGTCCCTGGGTTGAAGTGGTTCGATAGCTCTGATTCAGGATAACGCCTTATTCTATATCTAGAGGTACGTACGTAGCTGTGGTAAACAAAGCAAGAAGCCAACATAAACAGCTGCAGTACCGCCAGTATGCCATACAAAGGGCACTCCTTCAACCGTGCTGTATCACCACTCGTGCCGTTGCCAAAAGGACATACCGACACTAGACTTCGAAGCCACCCACCGGGGGAGGGAATAACCGAAGTCCCCCAGGTTCCTGTCGACAAAAACTCTATCCATTGAGATGGTCTACAAAGCTCGTCCATCCGCCCGCCGCCCCCGTGCCATCCTTGCGCCAATGCCCATCGCCGTTTATGCCCCTATACCGTATGCCCATCCATATCCCAGCGCCATGATTGAAAGGAAGAAAGTCAGCAGCAAATGAACCAACGAAACGGTAAAATGACCAAAGAAGACAAATACCAACGTTCTAGGTGAAGTAAGCCCTCCGAAAAGCCGTGAAACGCCTGGTCCTAGGTAGCCGTGTAGTTCTGGACCCCCGCAAATGCTCGCCACTATGCCGGATGCCGAAATACAATGCTCAGGAGCCGGCTCAACGCCATGAGACCAAAACCAGTAGGTCAAGCCAACAAGCCAGGACCCCTCTCTCCATGCCAAAACGCTTCACTCAAGCCTTTGGCCGTGCTGTGCCCAGGCCAGACTCCGCCAAAGCGAACAACTCCAGCTAACAGGTCACCCATCACGACCAAGAAAGCCCTCCCCTATGCGGCTTCATGTTGGTCACCTTCCCCTTGCGCCGCTTAGCCACGGTCTCGGCGTCCCAGACTCCAGCAAAGATATCATCGCATTCGGAGTCGTCGTCCGAGTCAAAGACCACCGCTGTTGGAGACACGGGTTCCTGTTCCTGACTTTCCACGGCCGCCTCCTCCCCAGCTGTTGCTTCTTTCTGCTTCTGTTTTCCACCCAACCCCTTCACCATCCCTCGCTTTCCATGCTTCCCTGTGTCAACAGGAATACCCCCCTGGTCACAAGGTGAATCCTCCCAACTCCGAAACGTCACGACCCTCGCGCACTCCAGTATGAACTTCCCCACTTTATACTTTTGCGAACCCTCCTTCGCATCCACGTACTTCCACCCCAGCTTGGTCCCGCACACGGCGCAGGTGATGTCGGCGACGGTGTGCTGGCCCGTTACCAGGCGGCGGGTTTCGGGGGCTTCTGTGAGGATGTTCGGCAGTTCAGTCGCCGCCGTCCTCTTGGCAGCAGATGTTTGGTGATGATGGGTGAAAGAAGAAAGGAATGACCCTCCAGAAGACGGATTGTTGGGGCCTGGGGCCTGGGAACAAGGTGTAGGTGTAGGTGAGACGAGATAAGCCCGGCCGTGGCGACCGGTGAAGCCTTTGCTGATGATTTGGGAAGTGAAGGCTATGTCGGATGCGCAGTGGGCGCAGCGGAGGATGTCGGGTTGGATGGGGGAGAGGCGGGTTGATGTTGACTGGATCGGGGTGTAGCTATCGGATGAAAAGGCGGTGGTGAATGAATCGGGTGAACTTGAGAGCGATGGGACACTATCGGATTCGGTGTCGTCTAGGTGGTGATCGTATGTCTGAGTGAGTGTGGTTGATGGCCGGCGTCGACGAAAGGGGAGGCTAAAGCTCGGGAGGAGGTAGATCGGTTTGGTTGGGCCACTATCGGCCGAAGCCGGCGAGCTGCTGGTGGTGTACAAGTTGAAGACCATGATGTCGTTGGCCGATGCTGTGATACGGGATTCGGGATCTCCGAGAATTTGAGGTTACCCGACGGCGGCGAGAAAGATTGATCGCCGTCAAATAGCGAACGAACACTTGAACAGACTTGAACAGACTTAGACAGATGTGAACAAACGAAGAATCAAAACTCAAACGACAAAAGACCCGGGAGCGATGGACATATACCTACCTTTTAAACCCAGGGGTCAATGAGGCTGCCATGTCCCAGGTGTCAGGTTGAGGGGGGAAAGTCAGGTCATCCGGGCGTGTCATGCCTCGCACCTCCTTGACCCTTTGACCTTCTCGACCCAATCCTCGGACCGTGTTGCGACTCATGAACCGTGACAATGAATGGACGAGAGAGCTTGTCTGTCGTTCGACTTGTTCATGTCAAGCCCCTCCAGCCTGGATCTCTTTGAGGTCCATGTTTGCTGGACGGACGGTTTTAAGAAGAGCACACTGCATATGCACCAAGACCCAATGCAGTAATTCGATTGAGTGAGGTTGAATGGTTGAAAGTGAAAGTGCCCAACAGGAAGAATTTGTGACCTGATGCGAGTTCGGAGAGAGTTACACGTCCTGTAGATCACCGAGTCCCCGCCCGTGCCCAGACGAGTCCTCCTTATCGATAGGCAGAGGATCTTCCGGGGAGAGGCCGGGGTTGATCCCTCCACTCCAGACCCGGGCAGCCGAGGAGGGGGTCCAGAGTGTTTCAAGGGGGGTCTGTCATTGTCTGTTCGTCCACTTGGCGCCGAGATGACTCGTTTTACGTGATCAGATGGAGTACATCGTTCGTCGTACATTAAAACAATCAGATCTCGAGGCTTGGCCTGTCGTACAGAAAAGAAAAGAAAAAGGCATTTTGAGATTGCGATGACACAGCAAAGCGAGAAGTGCGGCCGTTTCGGGTGGGGAAACATGTTGGAAGCACAGGCGATCAGCCAAGACTCAGCCAAGACTTGCAGTGAACCAAACCAAGGCGGCCAAGCGACCACGTGATGGCACAAAAAGGCAGATCCGGGCATATCACCCCATTGTTTCCTCATGTGTGAACTGCAGTGGTGAATAAACGCAATTTGCCCCCCGAAGCTTCTCACAATCTGGTCACACTCACAGCAGCACTTGCACGGCAGAAACACTTTTTTTACGTGTTCACTACGTACAGAAAGACACAAGTCTCGATCCATTTCTTCTCAATTCCACTCTTGTTATCTTGACCACAACAACCAACCACACCGCCACGACAATCCATCCCTAAAAAAGGTTCCCTGCAGCCCAATTCTCTATCTCCATCAATTGCCCAACCCCTGCTACAGTATATCTATCTGTCAATTACTCAAACCTAAATCGCGAACCGATACCCATCTGCCCCCTCGTCAACATCGACAAAACCGACCTCACCTAGGACCATCGCCTACGACTTATCCATCTATCGACATCGATTTCCATCAACGACACTCGTCATCCATCGCCACTCTCATCTCCCCCATCAACCAAATAACCCCCATCGAAATCATCCGAAAAGCCGACAAGGTGGCATCTCTCAACAATGGCGCCAATGAAACAGGATAATCTCTTTAGTAGTAGTAGTAATTACTACGGCGAGGACGTCGTCTCTCATCAAATGGAGGCCGTCGACATCCTCGCCAGCTGCTACCTTGTTTCCAACTACCCCGGGGCCCAGCTCAAGGGCCTCCACTACTGCGCTACGGGCGTCACAGGGGCCGAGTGGTATTCCTGAGGTCCCTTCGACGGGACTTCCATCGCCGCCATCAAGCCCCCCCCTCGCGGCCCTCGACACGTCGACCAACCAGCTGGCGGTGACTGCCAAGGCTGCGAAGTCATCTGCTGCAAACAGCAGCTCAGCTACTAGTACTGGTAGACGTGCCGGGACTAACAATCCCAGGGGACGAGGGGGGGCAACACTACGCATCAGGGAAGAATGTGAGAGGTTCTTTTGCGAGACATTGCGCGCCGTGCTTCTAGGTGAGAAGAACTCGGCGGTGCAGGGCTCGGGCCTGGCTAGTGTTTATTACGAGAACGACAACAACCACAACTCCAACAACCACAATCCTTTAACCCCGCCATACGACGACTATCCAATCGGGGATGAACACCTGATGAGTCGTCACGGTTTCGATGCTAGTCGCGGTGTCACCGGAAACGGTGGATCGCACCGCGTCGACTCCTGGATCGAACTATGGGATTACGTCGGCGGCACCAGCTTCCGCGGGGTTGTCGCTGAGGATATGGAGACCGGGGAGAAGACGTTGATGATCTTTTTCGACGAGCAGAGTGTGGAGGGAAGGGATTTGAAGAAGGCGTATGTAGTCCCCCTTTGTTGTTCCTTTCATTTTCCCTTTTTCGCACTTCCCCTTTCTGTCAACATCTACTAACAGAATACACAGTCTCGTAGCCCTCATCGAACTCGCCGACGGCCCCCTCGCCTGCTCCCACATGGTCATCTGCCTCGACCGCTCCATCCCCGACCATGAGGCAGTGCCCTTGATGAAGGGCTTGCAATGGGCTGGGTTTTCCATGACGACTTTCGACTTTTGGTCTGGTGGAAAGACTTGTGACGTGGTCAGTAGGAGGTGGTTGTTTATGGGAATGGAGTTGTAATCCACGTAGGACATGACGACTGATGGGGAGTGGCATGTTGGATGCATTGGATGGGAAGGGAGGATATGGGAGGAGGAACATGACTGGTATAGGAGGAGGGAAGATGTGTCGGCTGTGAAAAGCGGGATTTCTTTGCATCTGTTCCAAAAGTCTGCTTCCTTGTTTCTGTTTCTTCGTTGACTGCGTTTTCTCCAAAAGTCTGCTTCTTTGTTTCTGTTTATTCCATTGACTGCGGTTTCTTTTCTTCGTTCACTTCTCTGTTGACGGACTTGAGAGCATATCAAGGCGTGTTGGAGGGTTTGATATATTTCATTTGGATTGTATTGATGGACGGTTTGTTGAACATGAAGGTTTACTTCACGGGTCGAGTTTGATAGGAATACACATTATATCACGGCACTCCTCGCTATCCCAAATCCCTTGATCGTGACGTCTAAATCTTCATTTCTATATTCTATGCAAAATCTTCCTTGTCTTTCTCTACCACCTAGAGATCTCCCTCAAACTGCCTCACCACCAACCCCCTCGCCTTCAACTCCTCCTTCACCTGCTGCACCGTATACTCCCCCCTGTGGAACATGCCCGCTCCCAACGCCGCATCCGTCGTCGTCTCCCTAAACACCTCCTCAAAGTGTCCCGGGTTGCCCGCTCCCGAGCTGGCAATAACCGGTATCCTCACGGCCGCCTTCACCTGTCTGATCAGCTCCAAATCAAACCCGCTGTTTGTGCCGTCCTTGTCAATGCAGTTCAACAGAATCTCGCCGCAGCCCATGGCTTCCACAGCCTGTGTGAGTTCGACAACGTCCAGATCCCTAGTCTCGCGCCCGCCCTTGATCGTGCAGGCATACCAGCAGTATTCCTCGCCCTTGGGGCCGGGGTACGAGGTCTTGACGGTGTGGTGTCTCGTGGCGTCGGGCTTGGGGACGTAAACGCGCTTGGGGTCGACAGAGACGACGACGGCCTGGTTGCCGTAGGCTTTGCTGATCTGCTCAATGGCCGTGTTTCCAAAGAGCGTCTTGCCGGAGGCGTAGTACTCCTCGGCGGCGATGACGGCGTCGGAGCCGATGGACACCTTGTCGGCGCCGGACTGGAAGTACATGGTGGCGATTTCGAGGGCGGAAACCTTGGTGCCGTCGGTGTCGACGGTGTCGCGGATGCCGCCGCCGACGGTCAGAGGGACGAAGACGGTCTTGGAGGTCTGGCGAAGGATCTCGAGCATGGGAAGGTCGGCAACGGGGCAGTCGCGGAAGGAGGTGATGTTCAGGAAGGTCACTTCGTCGGCGCCTTGCTCGTAGTACTTGCGCGCCATCTCGACGGGCTTGCCGAGGTTGCGGACGTTGCCGCCGTCGGACTTTTCGCGGACATCGTACTGGTCGCCCTTGGTGACGACGAGATCACCCTGGTCGTTGGTGCGCACATCCAAGCAGGCGATGACACGGCGGGTGAGACCCTCCTTGCCGACGAGGGCGTCGTCACCGGCGTTGGGGACCTCCTGGGGAGGGTGGGAAGCCAGAGCAGCGGCGCCAGAACCGTCGAGGAAGGCCCGGATGACGCGCAGACCGGCGACACCAGACTTCTCAGGGTGGAACTGGGTGGCCATGACGTTGCCCTTGGCGATGGCGCCAACAAAGGTCTCGCCGCCGTAGACACCGGTAGCCACCGCCCACCCTTGAGACTCGAACTGGCCCTTGGTGTAGGGCATCTTGTACGAGTGGACATAGTAGTATTTGGAGTCGGGGCTCAGGCCGAAGAGGTTCGGGTTGGTCGGGCACGAGGCGTCGTTCCAGCCGATATGGGGGACGGACTTGGAGGTGTCGTCGAAGCGGTCGAGCTTGCCGGGGAGGACGCCCAGGCCGGGGCAGTTGGGGTCTTCGGACGAACCTTCGAAGAGGGCCTGGAGGCCAACGCAGATGCCCATGAAGGGCTTGCCGGATTCGATGTGGGCGCGGATGGGGGCCATGTAGCCGGCCGAGGCGAGCTGGGAGAGGCAGTGGCCAAAGTGGCCTACGCCAGGGAGGATGAGTTTCTATCACATAGGGGAGGTCGTGTTAGCAGTTGTCAAGTCTCAGTGAAGCTATTCAGGTTGGCGCATATAGAGTTGTAGACTTCAACATACATCAGCATTGGCAACTTCCTCCGGTGTCCGGACCCACTCGACGCTGTAGCCAACCCTCTCAATGGCATTGACCAAGCTGCGCACGTTGCCGGCGACGTAATCTAGGAGGTGAACGGTAGGCATCTTGTTTTTTTGTTGTCTGGTTCCCAGTTCTATTCACCTGGCAACGTGACGGGTTTTGTTCTGGTTCTGCCCCTGGTGAGTCAAGGACTGGCGCGTCACAAAGACTCAGAGTCTCAATGGAGTCACTGCAAAATCTCCGAGGGGTCCCCGTAGCCGATGGCGGGGCATCCCATCAGTGGCTGTCCTTGTTAGCGAGCACTGTAGCAGTGGGGAAGGCACCCCGCTGTTCCCGTCCTGCAGGCACATGGTACTCGATTTTGCCAGTTTTGACCGCTAAAATTTCATGGGACAGGCGCGGCGATTAGCAATTCGGCATCTTATCATCCCGTTTGATCATCGATTCCCGAGGTCAACATTTCCCGTAAACATTCATTCTCTGCTTGACGCTCCATCTTCTACGTCCTCCCTCTTACATCTTACCCAAAACTGCTCGACCACCCACTTGAGCGACATCAGCATGGGCTCTACAGCACCCCCAGTCGAGGACGAGGACGAGTGGGAGTACGAGTACTCGACAACGGAAACAGAAGTCCGTCACCATCTTCTCAGCTCCTCCCGACTTCACTAACCAAACTAGACATACTACCTCACCCTAGATCTGTCAGTCCGCGACTTTCTCGAGAAACACCCAGATGACATTGTCAATGCCACCCGCAACGGCTACCGAGTGTGGTACAACCCGCTCTTCAACACATCCGAACCCCGTCCGATGAACCCAGACCTTATAGCCGAACTTCAAGGTCCCGACGACGAAGACGAGCCCGGAAAAGACATGCCAAATCTCGACAATGCTGCCGCCGAGAACACGACTGCCCAAGATGTTGCCCCCTCGACTGCCGTTCAGAACGCCGACGCTAAGACCGACGACGTTATTGACCCAGCACTACGAGGACCAGAGGAGAGCAATAACCCAAAGCCCCTCGAAAGCAATAACCTAAAGCCCGTAGAGACCAACAAGCTACCATCCAACACCGAGAAACCAAAACCACGCCCAAAAACACCACACCAAATCGAAACCATCCAAATCCTCGACCTTCACTCCAAAGAGCCCATGGTGTCCTACCGCAACCACATCTTCCAGGGCTCGTGGTCCGAAAACATCGGAACGGAAATGATATTTACACCCCACGATCCAGATTCCCCTTTGCCCGCTCTTCGCAACCTTACCGAAACTGGAAACCACGGAAAACTCGACCTCCTAGCTGCTAGCGCGACACGAATCAATTTCAAAGAAGTCCGGTTAGAGTCGAAGCAGATGGCGGAACAAAACAGCAACAACCTCACCAAGCAAATCAGTAGCATCACAGCTTGGGGCAACGACGATATTCCTGAGCGGTACAAGCGTGCGGACGGCGTCTACGTGCACATTGGCGGTGACAAGACGGGTCAGCGACAACCGCAGGCGCACTTCCTGGAGGACTTGATCATGCTGAAGCGCAAGCTGGGCGAAACCGACTCGGTCACCATTCGTCCGTTAGAGACTAGGCAGAACAAGCTGATGATGGAGGACGAAGGCGAAGAGCGCAGAAGGAAGAGGTTGAAGAATGGACATGGCAGGTACGAGCGGTGGAGGCAGGGACTGCTGAGAAAGGACAGGGAGAGTAGGATGGCGATGGGAGAGGAGGGTTACATTCCGAGGACGGAGCCTGGACAGACGGGCAAGCACTTGGGGGTTATGGAGAAGAGGGTGAGGAGACCGCGGGCAAGGAAAGCGGTACTCAAGCCGTTGGAGTCGCAAGAGACGCTTCCAGCTCATCCCGTTGCACCTGGTGTTTTAGCTGGAGGAGATGCCCAGCCCCAGGACAGCTCAACGAGCTTGTATCCGCCCGTGCCGCAAACCAGCTGGGCGCCGAACCCATTGGAGTATGCTGCTGGGAACGGGGACGGGAGCAACGGGGCTGGAGGAGAAGCGTGAAGCATTGTTGGACACTTCCATGATGGCAGCATTGGCAAGGCGTTGGCGTTGGTTGATTTCTAGCATTCATTGGCAGCATTGGGCATTTCTTGATAGGGCCAAGTGGGGGACGCATGGTGATCTGCTCTTGTAAGCTGCATGAGGTTGGGTCGTATGGAGTAATTATCACGTACATGTGCTGAAAATCAGGGTTTGTTACACTCCTTACGCACGTAATCGCCTGGTACTAAAAGGTATCAGGGACGTCTCGCTAAACCGCAATGGGAACTGCCGGATGCGTGGATTGCCTTCGATTTGTTCTGGGCGCAGGGTCCGCATTTCTTGGCTGACGTGACGCAAACAGCGCAGATCCACACGGAGATTTCCAAGTGGCCATTCGCTCTTTCCAGTTCAGCAGTGTCAACCACTGGCGACCAGTGCTGGACGGCACCTGATGCGCCCTGAAAAAGCCACCCCGACTGCGACTGGAGCGCTGTGACACTGACATGGACCCGCACTGATACACTTGACTGACTCCAGACCCGTCTGTCCACTCACACCCGCAGTCTTGACCTTGTGGGGGACTTTCTTCCCTTTCCATGGATCCGGATGTTCTCCGGATTCTGAGGAAAAAGTGCCATCTTTTCCTCCGATTGTTTCCCGCTTTCCGTCTTTCCCGTCTCCATTCCCAGTTATCACTCATTCCTTGTTTATATGTCCCCAGTTTCACATACCACACACACAGTCCGGTCCTTGGTTGGGCGGAGGATACGGAGGAGTTATTGATTCTGCTTTTTGCTTGGTTTTCATTCTTCCTCTTTGATCCATTCGTGTTTCCTCCTCGTCTCCCTTTCATCTCCAAAACACCCTGGTCTGGTCTCACCTTGTGTACTAGTTGCACCGCCGCTTAGTCCGGCACCCGGCATCCCTTCGTCCCTTGCTTGTCATCTGGCTGAGCCACCGTCTCTTCGACCAACACCAACAACATCGAATACGAATGCATTTCTCCTCGACATCTATGAACACGCCACTTCGATAGAACAACATCTTTCCCACTTCAACACACCTCCGCACACCATCCGAAGGTTCCGACAGACATGATCTACACCCTCCGGCGGGCGACCATCTTCGTCACCGCCCTCACCATCTTCTCCGTCTTGGTCATAACCTTCCTCCCGCGCTACCTAAACCCTACGCCTCCCGACGCCGAAGAACGAAAGCGAGACAGCCAATGGGTCAACTCGTCCCCTTACTGGTTTGATCGCCAGGTCTGCCGATATCTTAGTCTATGCGGTATCCAGCACATCCGATGGGATGCGCCCACTCTGCCCGGTTGGGGTCCCGGCTCTGACCTCGACATGACGGAAGAGATGGCCAAAGTGCTCGGTGTTGGTAACTGGGACGATGACGGAGCTGCAGTCTTCGTCAACAAGCCCGGCACCGAATCTTGGGAACATGCGCCCGGCCATGTCGATCTCAAGCGCAAGCGATCCGAGTCTTCCGACACCCTCCAAGAAGTCCCCCAGTACGTTATCGACTATGCGCCGCTCGTCCACCTCTACTCGGGCGAACACTTTTGGCCTTCCGACATTGCCGACCACGTTAAGCACATGGGCCTCCTCGACGAGGAAGACGGGTCGGTGAACAGGACGGATGAACTTGATCTGGGGAATCTCGCCAAGCTCAACGCCAAGAACGGCACCGTCTTTCTGACGAGCATGGACGATGTGGAATCCAGGCCCGAGTGGCTCCACAACCGAGCCGGGATCCCTGTCGAGTATGAAGACGATGGTGATGATGAGCACGATGGAAACCCCGACAAAGAGATCCCCGGGAACAACCCGACTGTGCCTACCGATGGCAACACCTGGTGGGACGCCGATAAACAGCACCCGCCGAACCGGATCGCCGCTCCTCGGTATCGCAAGGGCGGTCCTTCATGGCGTCGCGAGAAGCGCTTCTTGCAGGGCGACGATGAGCCGCAGCGTCCCATTGGCGGCACTCCCTCCGACGGGGACAAGAACAAGCCAAACCCTAGCGGTTATTCCAACGGCCCCGCCGTGCTCATCCTTGTCGACAAAGGTGCCGGCATTGTGGACGCTTTCTGGTTCTTCTTCTACTCATACAACCTGGGACAAACCGTGCTCGGCATCCGCTTTGGCAACCACGTTGGCGACTGGGAGCACTGCATGGTGCGCTTCGACAACGGGATCCCGAAAGCCATGTTTTTGTCGGAGCACGCCGGAGGAAAGGCCTACGCTTGGCCTGCTTTGGAGAAGAAGGCTCAACCCAACGGCAAACCACCCCGTCCGGTCATCTATTCGGCTGTGGGAAGTCACGCCATGTATGCCACGCCTGGCTTGCACCCCTACGTCCTGCCGTTCGAGCTGCTGAAGGACGTCACCGATCGCGGCCCTCTCTGGGACCCTGCTCTCAACCACTACAGCTATTGGTACGATTACGAGGCCGGACTGAACGAGACCGAATCACCCTCCTCCCCTCAGTCGCCGTATCTTGGCAACCCTTCCGAGCCTCCAAAGGAGTACACCTCCCTGGTCCCCGCGGCGGATAATCCGAAGGCTCCAACAAACTGGTTCCACTTTGAAGGAGCCTGGGGTGACGACGTCTACAGTCTGGCGGATTATAGGCAGTGGAGGCTGTTTGGCGAGTATCACTACATTGTCGGACCGCTGGGGCCCAAGTTCAAGTACTTGGAGAGGAGGAAGGTATGTCAAACGGACAAGTGCACGTTGCTTTGGAGCATTGAGGCTGGGGAGAAGAGCAGTTGGTATTGATCACGGTGGTTTGCATGTCGCTACTGGTCTTTTTGGATGCGTGCGCGCGGTAGAAAGGAGTTGGTTCTGCGTTGCTTTTTTGGTTATTGCGTTGTTGCTTTTTTTTTTTTGCCAGATGATTGATACCTCTACGATACCCACTGCACACTTGCATGGAAAGCATGGAAGAAGAATTGTTTACACATACAGCATTGGTCTCAATGACCTATACAAGGAGTTGACGATGATGGCGATCTACCTACCTATGTTGGACACTGATCGGCACGGCATTGATGGCCTGTCCTGTGGGCACGAGGCGGGCAGGCACGGCATGACATGATAGAGCTTGATTTTGACAATGACAGCGACAGACGAGAAGTTTATACATTGAATTTACTGCACTTGTTTCGTCCGAACGCGCTCCTTTGTTTGTTTGTCCCGGTTGCTTCCGTCCCGATCTCCATGCCCCGTCTCTTCAACCTTTCTGTCAATCTGTCAACCTGTCATCTCAACGCCATGCTGGTCGCGTGCCACCACACCTGAAGCCTTGAGCAAGACGTTTTCGGAGCAGCGATGCAGTCATCTCGCGCCGTCCTGATCCCGATTGAGCGGATGACGAAGGACTTGTCGGGTTGACGTCTACGCCACTTGTTTCATACATGCTCTTTCTTCCAATCATACAGAAGCCATCACTCGTCTTTTCCTGATGTTGCTCGCCAGCTTTCGAGCGGAGCCTTACCCATTCGTCGTCCGTTGTGTGCCTCCCTGGGGAAGTCCGGATTTTGGTGTGGTGGTAGGGCGGGTGGAGGGGGTCTTCCAATTCCGGTACCGTTCAGGTTATCCCGCTATCAGTCACTGCGCAGCTTTTGCGGGAGATGCGTTAGGGCAACATCTTATTCCGACTTCGGCATGTCAAGTTACTGACGGAGCAGGCGACGCCGCGACATCATTCCAGTTTAGCGTCATCAACTCGGCGTTTGTTCTCTCTTTCCCGCGAAAATTCGGCCAGCAGCCGGTCTTCAACTTTTACTCAATTCACCTCACAAAGCGTGGCATCGGAAACTCTGAGCGGACAGACACAAGCAGACAGGAACTCGACAAAAGGCATTCAAGCAAAGCACAAAGCAAGCAGCCATCACCAAGATCACCAAGCAACAAAACAACCAAGTAATGTTTAACTCTTTTTATTCATTCACTCCAAACCAATCCTAGCCAACAGTTCGAGTAAACGGCCTGGCCAAGACCACTCGAACAAGATCATTTCCAAGCGGAAAAAGATCCAGCGAAAAAAGAGAGAGAGAGGAGAAACTATCTACATGCCCAAATCCTTCAAAATGTGGCATCCAGAGGAAGATTCCCTCATTTTTGTTGAGTGAGATGATTTGTGAAACCAGAGCCTTCAAATCTGGTCCACAACTCATCATCCATCCATCCATCCATCCATCCATTTCACTTCATCCATCATCATTCCAATCATCAACATCATTGCGCGCGCACCCTACCTAGACTGCGCCCCTTTTCTTTTCATGATTTGGGTTAAAGGGGAAGAAGAAGAAGAAAGAAACCGCTTAAGAAGCGGAGGGGTTGCCGTTGAAAGCAAGCTTGTTGACGGTGCCGGAGGGAATGCCGGAGATGATGCCGGAGTTGGCGGTGCTGGCAATGTAGGAGCAGAGAGCAGCGGGGGTCTTCTTGCCGAGGAGGGTGAGGAGGTAGGCGCCGAGACCGGTGATGTGGGGGGTAGCCATGGAAGTGCCGGAGATGGTGTTGGTGGCGGTGGAGGAGCCGATCCAGGCAGAGAGGATGGAAGAGCCGGGGGCGAAGATGTCGACGAGGGTGCCGTAGTTGGAGTACGAGGCGATGGCATCGGCGGAGGTGGTGGCGCCGACGGTGCAGACGGTGGGCTCGGAAGCGGGCGAGTAGTTGGCGGCGTTGGCACCGTCGTTGCCGGCGGCGACGGCGAGGAAGACACCGGCGGCGACCAGGGATTTGGCGGCGCTGTTGGTGGAAGCCGAGTAGCCGCCGCCGAGGGACATGTTGGCGACGGTGCCGTTGGGGCAGTTGCGGGTCTGGGAGTCGGAGGCGACAAAGTTCATGCCGGCAATGACACCGGAGTTGGAGCCGGAGCCGTTGGAGTCGAGGACCTTGACGGCGTAGAGGTTGGTCTTCTTGGCGACACCATAGGTGGTGCCACCGACGGTACCAGCGACGTGAGTGCCGTGCCCGTTGCCATCGGAGTTGAGGCCATCACCGGCGTAGTTGGCGAGCCAGGTAGCACGGCCACCGAAGTCGACGTGGGCAGTGTTGATACCGGTGTCGATGATGTAGGCGCAAGTACCGGCACCAGCGGAGTTGTCGTAGGTGTAGGTGGTCTTGCCCTTGGTCTTCTGGGAAATACGAGCGATGCCCCAGGGAGCGGAGGACTGGGAGACGTAGGTGTTGATGGTGAAGACGGCCTCCTGCTCAACGTACTCGACCTGTTGTGTGTTAGTGCTGCTGACTGCTGTTTAGGGGATATAGGAAGCTTACCTCAGGGAGGGAGCGGATCTCATCGAGGGTCTTGTCGTCGATGCGGCCGGCGAAGCCACGGAAGGCGTGCTTGTAGACGTGGTCGGCCTTGCTGTTGCCGAGCTTCTTCACGGCCTTGTCGAGGACATCATCGGAAGCACCCTCGCGGAGCTTGACAATGTACTTGCCGGGGACAACCTTGGTGCCGGCGCGGGCCTCAAGGATGGGGGCGCGCTTGTCAATGGGCGCCGAGGGGGCGGCCAGAGCCAGAGGCAGGAGAGCGAGGACAGCGGACAGCTTCATGGTTGCTGATGTTTAAAGGCCGGGAACCGTTGAGAGGATAGAAGACGAGAAGAAGGATTGAAGGCTGGATGGTTGGAGTGATGATGAGATTGAATCGGAAACGGGGGGATCATCTGGATGATATTTATCCTCGACTTTTGCCACCGGATGTCCTTCTCATCTTCTCGGATTCCAAAGTCTCTCAAGCCCGGGCTCAAGTCTCCTCCAATGTGAGGCTCAAACGACCTTCCGAAACAAGAGAAGCCGCCATTGTTGATACTGGGCGTTGGATGGAAGTGCTGACAGAATGTCGATCCGCAGACGCAGGCCGGATCGTAGGGTCTCGGCGTCGCGGCGCGTAACTTCGATCTGGGCAGGCCGACAATCATCACCTTCCGCGTTGGGATTCACAGCCGTCCAGAATGGATACCCTCTGCTCTCCAGCAAAAGCTAGAAGAAACCACACGTGAGAACGGGCCCTCCCGAGTGGTTTGTTTGTCGAGTCAGCGAAGCAAGAAATGCCGATCCGAACTCGACATGGACGAAATGACTGGCCGAGAGCGGGAGATTCGACAGGTACCTAACAATTCGGGAATGGTCTTGGAGCGTCACATCAAGGGTTCGAGAAGGCCAGCCTCTTTGACCAACAGCAGCAGTCCATCACGGCCGGCGACTGTCATTGGACTTTGGGTGGAGGGCTAGTTCATCCGGGTCGATATTGGACTTGTCTTGTCTCGACGTTATCACCGACCAAGCCCAAACTATGGCATCAATGCACAGACGGGCAGGCTAAAAAGAGCAAGTGTCTCTGAAGCCAAGTAACCGCTGTGATCATGGACAAGAACACCGAACCGGAAGCTGGTTGAGGTATCGGACTCTGGGAGGGTGGCATTCTCAAAGAACCTGGTCATACTTGCCGTATCTCGATGCCACCCTCGGCCAGGGTTCGACTGGGACTTGAACAGGGTGTGGCGATGGCGCGATCGGCTATGGGCAGCGCAATAGCACACCCCCGGCCCGCTTCAGCAAATCGATAGCGCTCAAGATGCCGCGGGAGTTGGTTGTGCCCTGATGGACCCTGGAGTTCCCTCTTCACCAAGCCTCGAGCAGGCCTTGTCCCAGTTCTTCAGGCCTCAAGTACCGGCAGTTCACGATCTCAGTGTCTCCGGGGAAGATGCTAAGATGCTGTAAGATGCCAAGAAGCAAAGTGAATGTTGGAGGTATCGTCATCTGCATCCCAACATCGACAAAGGTCTCAAAGGCAGGTGGTACAGAGAGGCTTTATCACAGGCAAGGCAGAGAGAGAACACAATGCACGCCTAGGGTGAGACAATATCGAGAGTCTTCCTGTGGTGTTCCTGTTCCTGTCGAGCCTGTCCCTTGGTGCAGCAGCGAACCAGTTATCTCTGTGGTATTCTTGATTGCTACGGTGCATGATTGTTGACAAGGCGTTTGGTCCTCTTCAATTTCTGGAAGGCCGTTCGCCGTCCACTAAGAAGCACTTACCCAGTAGTATCGTTCAGTGACAGATTCGCAGAACAAAATCCCCGAGGCGAGCGACGATCACAGTCCGGAATAGCAGTGTGCTCCGAAGTGTCTCGACGGCAGAGACTTTGTTCCTGCAGAAAAACCACATCTCATCAGCCCAGGTGTGGACTGTGGACTGGACCAGTCCTCGGCATCGACGGGGCCCATCAACGCGCCCCCTTTGCAATTTCTATGCTGTCTCACATTCTTTTGCCCCGACGTCAATATCCAACGACCTCTTGTAAAACGCGAGATATACCATATGGGCGTCTGTGATGGCGTTGTGGCTTGCTCGGTCTCCGAACGGCCACTCTCGCACTCGACCAATCCCCCCTCCATGTCCCCCCCGCGCCCGGCGACCCCCTTGCCACTCTGGCCCCTCCCTCTCCTCTGCACCAGACCGCGGTGCACAAGGCACCGACGGACGCCAGCGCCAATGAGTGGATGGCTGGGCAAACTGGGGCATGAAGCTAAAGCTGCCAAGCAACGACAAGGACATGGAGCCATGCGAAGTGCGAACTGGTCAACTTTATCCTCAATTTGCCTTCCTGAACGGGAAATGGGGAATCTGTCATTCAGATTCCAGCATGCCTCGGGTGTCACTTTTGTCTTCGGTCTTATGCCTTTCGCAGTAAGGTGCGCGCGGGCGGGATTCAAGTCTCAAACTCAACCTCCTCTTTCCCGTTCACGACAACGCGGGGCCGCCGGCGTTCACGGCTCTTTCCAGGCCTTCACTTTGACGCCCACGCAGTTCGCCGTTCCCCATCCTGCCCTGCTGCTGCACGCTTCTTTTGTGTTTCCTCAACTTGCATGCCCGGCGCTAGCTTGGTGGTGAAGGTCCCCGCTGTGGAGGGCCCCCAGTGGCCTTTGGGAGCTGCCGAATCCGGCTCGACGACCGTTACATTGGAGTCGGCACGAAGCAACCCCAGGTCAACGAGCACTTGACTCGCATTCATTTTGATTCGATTTCCAAAGTTGACGCTGTCATCATTGTGCTGATGCTGGGAGGTTTGTGAACCAGGAAACGGGAAACGACTTATCGCGAGTTAATTTACAGACAATCCGAGGAAACCCGGCTGGTGGTGTCGTTGCAATACCGGGACGGAATCCCATGATACGGACAGCTGTCGATGGGTGTCCGGTGGTCATGTCCTCTCCCGTCATCTTCTTCACCAGTCCAGTCTTGGCTGTTCCGTGCGTGCTTCTTCACTCAAGTGAGCTAATTACCTCAACCATTTGTCTCTTCCATCACTGCCAGTCGAGCGAGTATGAATGAGGCAAGTCCTTTCGCTCTTTTCCAACGCACACGATATCGCGTGATCGGTGTTGCATATGGTCAAGATTCACGCGTTCAAGTCGACGATATCCAGCTTCTGTATACGGACAGAGTCACAGACAGGAGGCTCAAAGTCATCAAGGTTCTTGTGCTTTGAGGGGTAGGCACCTTACATCACTACAACGTCTAGGCATCCCGCGCTCTGGCAGTGTCCAAGGGGGCCAGAACCTTGTGAGGGACTGGACACCGAGATTGTCGCCACAGCAACAGACTGACAAGGAATCCCAAGACCCAAACCCAGCTTCCCTTCCCAGTCCAGACTATCTCGCCCAGAGATGCATAGTTGCATCTACCACTATTGGCGACTAATAGGCTGGGCATGCTATAGCGATGGCAGCGATTGCGTATCCCCTCATGTTGACTCCCTTGAAGAGACACCTGCACTGCGACTCAAGCATGCCTTGTTCAAGAAGCCACGAAGCCACGCTTCGACCATGTGATTCCCTAGCTCCAGACTACAACATCTACCTTCCCTCTATGTGTTAGATCATGGTTATACCTCAGGTTATCGCGAAGAATGACGTAAATGGCGCGATTGGAGGTAATTATAGGCCAATGTCTCTCGTTGTCTTGCTTGCGGCCTGGCCGTCGAGGTTCGTGGATTATTGATGTGGCTTCGGTTCCTGAACTCCTCTTCGGGGAGGTGCCTGGATGAAGTCACGGATTCAAGTGACACAGACGTTCAGCTAGAGTGAACAGCCACATGGCGACATGTTGGCCCCCACGGAGGAAGCGGCCGACGTGGGCGGACGTGGCGGGCGTGGTTTTACGGCACTCGGTCGAGTTACGCGCGAACTGTTGTTGAGTGTGCGCCAAGTGGCTTCTCTGTGTGACATTGAGGCTTGAGGTTGTGGCGAGGCGTTGACATCGGCTTTAGGCGGCTCCCTTTGAAGTCTTGCAAGAAGGTTCTGGCTCTCGATGTTGTCATCGCCGGACGCTGAGCGAGCCACAACTTGATGGACTCCTGGGGCAATGCAGAGCAGCAGAGGCAGGATGAGTAACGCAAGTCTGGCAAAGTTGAGGATATTTGAGACCTGTGAGTGTAAGCCTCTTTCAAGTGAACAACGGCTCTAGCATCTGAGGCGGTCCGATAGAGAAAACGAGTGTCCGATGTTCAGTCTTGCCGCCTCGTGAAGTGCATTCATGTCAGAAGCCCAAGGGGCCCAGCACTTTCAGCTCATGAACTAGACAAAAAAGAGCTATACCATCTATTATGACAGCTGGGTACAGATTCCTCTAGTGATAGTGGCTTACACTACCATTGATCTGATACACTCAGATGAGCCTGACAGGTTCTTCGGTGAAAAGGAGGTTTATATTCCAGTCGAGTGTCGGCTTTATGCGAGGAAAGAGACTTTCACAACTCTTTAAAGTTTGTACAGCAACCAAGCGCCAACGTGGTCCGTCTGATATCAACCCCTTTTCGGGCTATGTCATTGTCAGCCCACCCATGTCAACACCGAGATAGGTAGATTCGGACTATTCGAGAGTTTGTGTAGAAGGATCAAAGAAACCGTACACATACTACATGACTCTAATGAGACCTAGTTCTCTTTGCCCAAAATCCGTGATGTCTTGTAGCATTACATCTTGCTGTGCATCCCATGGTAGTGAGTAGTCTCTTCATCGAGACAACGTGAAGTTCAAGTTCAGGTCATGAAAAAGATGAGATGTCCGAACTCGATCAAGTTTCATTACGATCGCATCAGCATAGCATAGGTTCAACTGAGACTCCAAGGTCTAGACTAGAAAGCATGGCACAAGACTCTATGGACGAGTTGTAAATGAAGTTGAAACTTGAGGTGATCTTGATCGGTGATGGACTGGGGTAGAACACTTCAAGTTCATTTGACTGACGAACGTGTGAGGAAACTAATGATACAGATCTATATCTGCTAGCACTTGCGTACACTATGTTCAACTTGGATACATCAATTCGCGGATCTGTGTTCATTATCTCATATGGATGTTTGTAGTTCGAAAACATGTTCAACGTTTCTCAAAGTTGTAAAAGCCGACGATCAACCACGACCACTGGAGGAGATGCAAAACCAGCACATGACATTCGACTATCTTAGGTTTACGAAAAAAAAGATAAAACATACAAAAAGAGGAAAAGAAAAAGGAAACGAGTTGCCTGACAAGAGACGACATGGAAAAAAGGTCGAAAAAAGAAGTTATGGATGGTCATCATGCGACGTGGGCCTGATTCGAACAGACGCTCCCGAAGGAACAAGATTTCTAGTCTTGCGCGTTAGACCACTCCGCCACCACGCCTGGTGACTGTTGTTGTGAAAATCAGTGTGGATTTACCACTCATATGCGCCAACTCGAGCGCACTGGCCACCTACAAGCCAAGACCCGTCCCGTCGGTTCCTTTCCCTTTTCCAGAAACCCTTCCGTCAACTACCACGTCGCCCAGCTGCCAGCACGCCCCAAATGATCGCGATATTACCAAAAAGGAGGCGCGACCACCATATCCGCTATGCCTCCCCGCCGCGCCCGATATTGAACTGAGCCGCAGTGCGATCCGGATTTTGCAAAACACGGGACGAATTCACCGTCGGGATATTCCTGCGGGGAGACTGGATTCGGACTCGGGGATCGCGACGATGAATCCGGCGCGCAAAACAAGACCCGTGCGCGACCGTGCCCCAGAATGAGGGCATTCCCAAATCCCAAATCCAAACCAGCCCGGCTTTGATGGTTCAACTTCCAAGACACTCAACACCTGAACTTGTACGCCGCCTGACAGTGCAAACACAATGAACATGAGACGTCAATCCGCTGGGTCCATGTCATTCACTCGTCGCAATGACATCCCAGACCAATGGAAGGATCAATGTGCAACGTCCTCGACCTGGCCTGTGCAACTCATTGACTCTGGAGCCTTGACAGCGACACGAGACACCAGACAGTCTTCAACGGGCAGCGCAACGGTATTTTTGGCCATTGGTGCATGCGTCTAATCGGATATAAGCGGATTGGCCGCGTTAAGCGAGCTTACCTACACATCTCTGTCAAGCTCCTTCGGGGATATTCTCATGTCTGCGTCGGGCACGTACACACCCAGACCAGACCAGACATCCAAGCGAGAACGACTCAGCAATCAATATCGAGACTCGATCGTGAGTGTGGCACATTGCACTGCAACCGTTGCAAGGGCACAGCACTAGCGATCAAAGTATGACAGCAGGACAGGCAGGCAGGTATCTCATCCATCCTTCGGCTCGACCGCCTAGACGACCATACATACCAGATTTAGGGGGCTGTGCACTAACTTTATCTTTTTCGATCCCGTCCCCAGATTTTCTCCTCCTCGTAGGGCAGCAGCAGTGCCCATGTCTACGGTGCCATGTCTTATGTGTCCTTTCTTGCATAAAGCGAGGGCGCACTGCCTCACGGGTACCTTCATGTGAGGCATATGTGTGCGGCGCAGCTCCCGCGTGGCTGTCATCTAGTGGTACAGATATGATTTATTTTGATGTCGCACACACACCGCACAACGAACACACTTCGGCCCTACGACAAGTCATGTCACGTCTCCTTCCCGTCCAGACGATCTTTTCTGGTCTCTTTCTGGGGTGTCTGGTTGGTGTCTCTTCGTACCGGCGGGCGGCTACGCGGCTAACGAGAGATCCGGTGCCGGGGTTTTGGGAGACGGCACGCTGTTGCCCAACGAAGACCAACGAGACACACACCATCGCGCTTACCACCAGTCAACCGCAACCCCTACCCTCCTTCAGTCCTTCTTGGCCTTACTGCCCGTTGCTAAAACCATCTCTCGTCATCACCTAAACCGTCACGATGCACGCAAGCGAGGAAGCAAATGGGAGATGAAACCCTTTTGTTTACCTGTACCATGATTGCCAATCCCCATGGATGATCCCCATCCATAGACGAAACACGGCACGAGCCAAATCCGATTTGGCATCTTCAGTGTCTGTCTGAAACACGACCGCACTTGACCTGTCACGAGCAGGAACAAAGAGATCCAATGTTTCGAAACATGACTGGGGAAAACACATTCTTTGTTGCCGAACAGAAACCACCTAGACACTCAAGCACTGGCAAAAATAGCCGCGTCCATGCATCTCCGTTGGACATTCGTTTCGCTTGAATGAACGAATAGCTGCAAAGTCATAGGGGTCGTTGGTCAGCCAAGGTCGCAATAGGAGCCAAGAAAGGGTGTTGAGGGCGGGTCTGCCGTCGAGTTGAAGGGTCATAGCTGCTGACTGGCATACTTCTTAGTTGCCGTCTTGGTATGTCTTGTCACGATTTGATGGCTTGGTCCCCAGAATATCTGGTGGTGCTGCACGATGCCACCGACCGATAGATTGGGAAGTTCTCGGTTGGGTCTAGGCTGCCTGCATGCCGATGGAATCCTACAACCACCAGAATTGGACTCTGCCTCTGCCTCTGCCTCTGCCTCTCTGTCCTAAAACCTGCCCGTGCAACGGCTGGGTCTGGAGTGAGCTGTTCCAGGTGTCCCGCCTCATTCAGCGCCAAGGCAGCAAGCATCCAGTCCACATCCTCCTCCTCCTCTCAGCTTGACTCCCATGTTGCTTCGGCAGTACGGCACTGCCCTACCGTACCACCTACTCCCATCCTCGGACGAGTGTCTGGTGTGTGCATGGATTGGTGGTTTTATTCTGGAAATGAGGCAGAGCTTCCTCGGTTCTTGACGGATATAACTACCCCGGATGAGAACGATCAGAAGAGCAATCTATTCACTACTACCTCATCATCACGACTACAAGTACTACAGCATCTCTGATACTTTACTCGATTACTCAACAAACATCTAGTACATCCTCAATTTACCTTACTCATCACTGACCAACACCATCTTATCATCAAGAGCTATCATCGACAGAGCTACAAGTACAACACCATCATCAACACCCCCTATCACCTCTTCTCTTCTCAGACTATCGCCAGACCCATCACATCCAACATGCCATCCCGGGTCCCATCCCCCTCGCTCTCCGAGCAGTTCTACTGCAACGACAGCTCCTCCATCTCCTCCATGTCTTCCCGTCGACACCTCTACGACCACTCCTCCCTATCCTCCCGCTCCTCAACCTCACAAGACTGCTCCCGCCCAAACTTCTCCTTCCCCCTTCCCCCTTCCCAGAAACCCTCCTCCAACTCCCGAGGCCGCGGACTCCGAAGCAAACCCTCCAAATCCACCCTCACCAAGACCCTTTCCCCACCACAACCCACCTCCCGCTCGCGAGCAGCCAGCTTCGGCAAGCGCCCACGACCACACGCCACCCCCGTTGTACCAGGCCACGACGAAATCGCCTTCCCCGTCGCCTACGAAGACGCGTGGGCCGGCTCCCGCTACGGGGAATCGTCGGTAGCCGACGACGGCCGCACCGACCTCGACCGGGCGCGCATCTTCATCACGCGCTTCATTTCGATGAGTTCCAACAACCCGTGGGTGAACGCGGAGCTGCGGGACGTGATCACCAACCGGGAGCTGTGCCGGAGTGTGGCGCACGTGGCGTGGGCGGTGATGCACCGCGTTTTCGGCAACAGACATGCCGACTTTGCGGTGACGCCGCTGGTGCAGGCTATGCGGTTTATTCTCATCAAGGCGGGTATCCCGGCTGAGGTGGATGTGTGTGAGAAGGCGAGGCAGGTGGTGGATTTCTTCTTTGATCCGACGCTTCACAGGAATTTGGAGCCGTTGCC
This sequence comes from Neurospora sp. CHS-2018b, assembly GCA_009806015.1. NCBI lineage: Eukaryota > Fungi > Ascomycota > Sordariomycetes > Sordariales > Sordariaceae > Neurospora > Neurospora sp. CHS-2018b. The sequence goes on along the minus strand of RAOV01000010.1, from coordinate 2,271,026 downwards.
TTGTGAGGAGTTGGTGGTTTACAAGTATCCTGTGGGCAGGTTGCGGGTTTGTATTGTTGGTGGAGGACCCACGGGGTTGGCCAGCGCTATTTCACTGGCGGAGAAGGGAGGGGGAAAGATTGAGGTGCATGTATGGGAGAGGAGGTGGGTGAGGGATGAGAAGACGGGTGAGGTTGGATATCCCCCGAATGCCAGGAGGAGAGATCAGGTCGTGACGCTGCAGGATTCAGTCACCGATCTGTTGACACCCAAGTCCTTCCAGGCACTGTTTGCTGGACGGCCGGAGAGGGTCTGGCCTGGTTCGGCGAATATCCAGATTCGCAAGGTGGAGGACCGGTTCCTCAAGAGATGCCAGGATGACGACTTGCGCGGACTGATTCACCTTCATGCCGAGGGCGTCACAAGGGAAGAGCTCAAGAACGGCAAGTGCGGCGATTTCCACGTCCTTTTGGGCACCGACGGCGCGGCCTCTTGGGTCCGCAGGGATTACTTCCGCGGCTACGAGAAGGAGCGCGGTCGGTCTTACGCCCTCGGTCTGGCCTTTGACCGCGGTTCCGCCGGTGGTCTTCCCTGGTCTCAACCGCTCAACATGTTCCTCACCCTCGGCCAGACCCGGTACCTCCTCAACGCCTCGGACCACGACGGCAAGGGATACCTGAATATGCAGCTGACCGAAGACGAATGGCACAAGATGGTCGGCGTGGACGGCGAGCCCGTTCACTTTGGCTCCCCGGGTTGCTTCCGCCGCGAAGACGGATCCATCCCCGAGGGCTTCACCGAGAACCGCGTCTTCAAGCCTTCGGAACACCGCGACTCCTCCCTCTGGAAGTCCATCGAAGACGGCCTCAAACTCTTCGGCTTCAAGGAGTCCGAAGTCATCAACGTCGTGCGCATCCCCATCGTCGTACAAGCCGTGCGCGAAGGCGTGCAACAGCTTCCGCTCGAAGACTCCCGCTTCATCCGACGTCCGCACGCCCTCGTAGCCGTGGCCGGAGACGCCGCCATGACGGTGCACTTTTGGCCTGGCCGTGGTCTGAACTCGGGTATCAAAGCCGGCATCGCTTTCGGCGACGAGCTCGTGCACGCCCTCAACCGCGGGGAGTTCGCCGGTCTTCCACTCTCCTCGATGAAGCACTACAACGACTTCATCCTCAAGCTGCAAGACCGCGAGCACGACAAGCGCAGCATCCCCATCCTGAACCAATCCGGCACCCCGGAGACTCTCGACTGGCTGCTGAAACAAGCCTCTTCGGTCCCGGACAACGTCGCGATCGACTGGCTCGTCGGCGCCATGACGCAGATCGCTGATCGTCTCGAGCAGAGAGAAGATTGGTACTTCAAGCCGGAGATCAACGTCGAAGCGCAAATCCGCATCGTCCTTCGACAGATGCACTCCCTCACCCTCCGCGAGATGGCCGTCTCCTTCCCCTGGCCCACGCGTGAAATGGCCGGCGCCGAAGTTTTGCCCTGCCGTTCTGCGAAACCGGAGCCCCCTGAGACGAGCAAGAAGGCGGAGCAGAAGTGGTTGCAGCAGCTGTGGGGGATCATCAGCAAGGAACCGAGCGCTGAAAGAAGGCCCAGACTCCCTGGTTCCGCATCGGGAGGGAGCAATGGCCGGTTTGAGGCGCCGCGGTTTACGGTGCCCACTTTGAGGAGCAAGAGTTCGTCGCCGAAGCTGAGGAATGGAGGTTTTGTGGATGAGAAGCAGAGACCGCCGATGCCGATGGGTCATCCGTTGATGGCGCAGCAGGGGATGGGGCTGGGAAGTTCTTCTGGATCACCGTCGGGGAGTTTGAGGAGGTGCAATGCTAGTAAGAGGGGGGGAAGCGTCAGCAGTTTGCCGGTGCCGTCGGAGTTTGGTGCTGCTGAGGCAGGAGCGATGGGTGGACGGCAGAGAAGTGTCAGTGTCAATACGGGTGCACAGGGTCAGGAGGCGGGGAGTGATGGGGGATTGACGAGGTTGATGAGTGTCAAGAGGCAGCCGAACCAGACGATGCTGTGTGAGGCTATGGCTTTGGCGCTGTTTGGTGTTGGCGAGTGATCGAAGGAAAGGTTGCGTACGGCGAAAAGAATGGAATTTGCTTTGTGGACTGGAGTTTAGATGGGACAGGTACTGGTACTGACAAGGACTGGAGTCATGGTTTGCTTTTGTTCGGTGCTTTTGTCGGCGTTTGGAATCATGCAATTGGCGATTCAGGGCATGTTGAGCTGGAGTTCACCCCTTTTAGAATATTTTACGATCAGATTGATGACTTAATACGATAATCGCTTCTTCAATTTCTTCCGTCTTCACTCTGACAGCTTGGGGTAACTTCCACTTTGCTGACACCGACTCGCCCCTTCCTCAATGGAAGACAGGAGTGACGGCGCACCTGGCACATCATTCTCTGACCCGCCCTGAGCTCTTTCCTTCTTCGGTTCCTCTCATGCCACTGCGCTCAACTTCCGTTGCCGTCGGGTCTGTCCCAGTCCCATAGACGCCGAGCTTAGTCCATGCTCTACCCACACTCACACCAACACACCCAGCTTCAACTCCCATATTTCCTCCCCTCCGCCCTCAATCCCTCAATGTCCCCCCATCCCCGGGCTCCCATCCCCGATCCCCAACCCACCCCTAACAAGCAGCAGTCCTAACCGCATAAACAGTCGTACACCCAATCTTATTACACGCATCCGCCGCTCCACAAGGGAAACTCACACTCTCCGTCGGCAGCGCCTGGCACCCACACGGCTTAGTGATGGTGCTCGTAGTCGTGCACTGCGGGACGAAGCAAGACTTGCAAGCCGTTGCCGTGGCAGTGACGGTGGGGCATTGGGCGGCCGGGGAGGAGGAGCAGGCGCCCGTCTTGGTGGTGGTTGCTGTGGCGGTGGTTGTGGTGGTGGTGGTGGTGGGCTTGATGACGGTGGTGGGGAGGGTTGTGGTGACAGGGACGGAGACGGTGTAAGTGGAGATCACCGTGGTGGTGACTTGCTGGATGTAGGACTCGGTGGTGGTGCTGATGCTTGTGCTGATCTGGGTCGCGGTAGAGGTTTCGGTCTGGGTCTCGGTCTCGGTGATGGTGTCGTACTCCGTTTTGGTGACGGTGCGGGTGACGGTGGGAGTGCCGCCTGGGTTGGCGGTGGTGCGCCGAGTGGTGGTGATGGTGGAGGGTTGGAGGGTGATTTGGCCGAGGACGGAGCTAAGATGCGTTAGTAATAAGGTTGATAAATAGATGGTGAAGCGGATTAATTTACCTCGCCGCCGCGAGGAATAGGACTGCAATCTTTTGGACCATTTTGACAACGAAGGCTGGAGCTGGATAGATTGAGATGGAAGACGGGATATTCTGTGGGTCAGTTCACCTTGAATACCAGGCCATCATGTTTCTTCCTTGTGAAGAGGAGACGAGCTTTTATCTTCATCATCAACAAACTCCTTGTCCGATGCGGCCTGTCTAGCACCGTAAGCTGGAAATAGCACCCGGAAAGATCCCTTCGTAAGGTCCCTATATTGCCAGTTAATTACGGAGCCTGCCATCACGAACCGAGGAACAGGAAAGCCAAGAGGTCTCGACATTCGACTTTTGTATGGATTCCGTCCTTTGATGTTGTGGTCCTTGGTGTTGTGCGGTGGTGATGGAAGCTGAGTGTAAGGCAAGCCAATCAGCTCATACCTCCAAATTGTCTCGTTATTGCCGAATAGATTGCCGTTGCAGTTCTGACTGCACTAGCTGTCAACGTTCCGTGGACGGGCGTCGATGCTACGACGGTTTGAGATCGCGGATCCAGGTTCCATGGACGGGAAGCTATAAATAGCAGCTCCGAGTCCGTTGACGGAGGAAAGAGAGGGATGCACTGATCTACTCAAACAGGAGATTGTGATTCGGCCATGACGCGATATCTGGGGTAGGTAGGACTGGGTGAGAGAGAAACCCGGTTCTGTTACTTGTAAGCAATGGGTTCCCGCACCTCGGCGACGCCATGAAGACGAGCTGACGCAAGGACAAATTCCATAACATCGTCTTCCGGGGCGCCCGGTAGAATAGACTGAAGCGCAGCTGTTATAGGTCTGGGATCCTAATCCGTAAACGTTGAAAATTTGGTCGTATAGTGCAAATTTAAGGCTGGGATCCCAATCTGTAAACGTTGAAAATTTGGTCGTATAATACAAATTCAAAGCTAGATTCCTAATCTATTAAGGTATAAGCATTTGGTCGCGTTTTAAAGCTGGATTCCTAATCTATTAAGGTATAAGCATTTGGTCGCGTTTTAAAGCTGGATTCCTAATCTATTAAGGTATAAGCATTTGGTCGCATTTTAAAGCTGGATTCCTAGTCTATTAAGGTATAAGCATTTGGTCGCGTTTCAAAGCTGGATTCCTAATCTATTAAAGTATAAGCATTTGGTCGTATTTTAAAGCTAGATTCCTAATCTATTAAAGTATAAGCATTTGGTCGTATTTTAAAGCTGGATTCTCAATCAATAAATATTTTAAATTTAACTATATAGTACAGGTTTAAATTAGAATACTTTTTCGTAAATTTAAAGTTTTTATTTATTATATATTAAAAACTAAATATTAATTATTGATTAAAAAAGTAATAAATTTTATTTATATTCTTTTTTTCGTTTTTCAATATTTAATTTTTAATTATTTTTATTATAATTATTTTTAACTTTATTTTTATTTAAACTTTTTTATTATTATAATTTTTTTCTTTTTTTAATTTTTTCTTTTTGTCTTTTTTTTTTTCTTTTTTTTCTTTTCTTTTTTCTTTTGTTTCTTTTTTCTTTTGTTTCTTTTTTCTTTTTTTTTTTCTTTTTTTCTTTTTTTCTTTTTTTTCTTTTTTTCTTTTTTTCTTTTTTTCTTTTTTTCTTTATTTATTTTACTATTACCCTCTTTTAGTCTTTCTCCCTTTCCTTCCTTTCTTCTTTTTCTAATTTTTTTATTAAGGAAAGTATAGGGTAAGCAGGAACAGAATAAAGACTTAGCAATTTTTTTCATTTTACCAGGGGGCTGCGCCCCCCGGGACCCCCCTTTAAAAGAGTTAGCGCTATAAAACCCGGGGGACACCCCCGGGGACCCCCCTTTAAGAGGGTTAGGGTTATAAGGCCCGGGGGACACCCCCGGGGACCCCCGTACACGGACTTAAGCTGCCAAAATTCTAACCAATCTAAGAAACGGATTCCTATTGAACGGATCCACAATGTGCACGGGCCACCAAAGATTCTGACCAATCCAAGTAACGGATTTCTACTGAACGGACCAATCACAGGGCGAAAAACCCCCCCCCCTCTTTCGACCCCATTAGAGAGAAGCTCCGCTATGCTCGCTCACTTCGTGTAAACACTTCATTCCCTGACCATAACAGCTGCGCTTCAATCACAAGTCACAACGAGCTTGAAGGCAACCACTACTCAATCTCAACGGACTAGGAACGCTTCATTCCCTCCAGTTCTCATGGTTCAAAGCAGGGGAGCCAAGTCAACACACGTTCGGTATCTGTAGTGCTATCCCCAGGCTCTGGACTCGATTCTATTTGGGAAACCTGCCCGCACTACCTTACAATATCGTACGAGAAAACCCCAGCACACTCCAAGTTGAGCCTACACGCACTCCAAGACCCATATGACGGCCGTTCTGTATGGTAATCTGGGGTCTCCCAAATGTTCGAAATATCCCTCCCACCAAATCAAGTCAAAAGTCGTAATACTTTTGTTAATACCTTCCATCTTTCGCTTCTTTTATCCTTCAAAGTCATGGAAGCAAACATCTCATAGCCTTCAAGGTGACTGACCATGTAGGGTGGTGTCTTCGTGGGTGGTGTCTTCGTGAAACGCATACTTTAAAAGCACAATGTTCAAAAGGGGGGTGCAAAACTGGCCCAAACTTTCACGAAATGAAGCGCAATGTTTCGTGCATTGGATGTCGGGTGTTATAGCCTGTAATGGGGTGCCACAGTGGCGATCATATGGGTCTTAGAGTGCGTGAGAATGTGGTGAGGTTTTCTCTTGGTGATAGTGATCGTAGTCGTGCACTGCGGGACAAACTTGAACGTCTCGGTGGTGATGGAGACGGAGGTGACGACGGCGGTGTCGGTTGTAGTGACGGTCTCGGTATGGGTGACGGGCACGAGGGGGCCGTGAATAGTGATATATTCGGGGACAGTAATTGTTTGGGTAGTGGTTTCGGTGTCGGTTGTAGTGACAGTCTCGGTTTCGGTGACCGGCACGAGGGGGCCGTGAATAGTGATGATTCCGGGGACGGTAATTGTTTGGATAGTGGTTTCGGTCACGGTTTTCGTGATATATATATTTACGGGGACGGTAGTTACTTGGGTGGTGGTTTCAGTGTCCGTTGTAGTGACGATCTCGGTTGTGGTGACGGGGACGGTAGTTGTTTGGGTAGTGGTTTCGGTGTCGATACTAATTTCGGTCTCGGTTCTGGTGACGGGGACGGTAGTTTCTTCGATAAAAATTTCGGTCTCGGTTGTGGTGACGGGGACGGTAGTTTCTTGGGTAATAGTTTCGGTTTCGGTTATATATGTAGTGATAGATATATATACAGGGACGCTAGTTGTTTGGGTAGTGGTTTCGGTCTCTATGTCGATTGCACATGTGATGACGATTTCACTTTCGACGGGGACGGTAGTAGTTTCGGTATCGGTTGTAGTGACGATCTCGGTTGTGGTGGCGATGACGGTGGTAGTGTAAGTGACTTCTAGGACTGGTTGGAAGCTACATATTTGCCCAAGGACGGAGCTGGGTTGGTGTTAGTGAGAGTGATGAGAGGGTGTAAAGGGTGGGCTCACCTCGCCGCCGCGAAAAACAGGACCGCGATCTTTTGAACCATCTTGATAAGGCTGGGGGTAGACTAAGATGGAAAATAGTTTACTCGGTCAATTCACTTTAGATGCTGTCATGTTTCTTCCCTGCGAAGAGGAGACGAGCTTTTATCTTCATTATCAACAACTCCTCGTCCGATGCGGCCCTTCCAGCCAATGTGGCGCCAACGTGGCATACAAGGCAAACCATCTCAAGGCAAGTCAAGTTAGGGGTCTAGCAAGGCAAGTCAAGTCAGGGTAGAATGTGGGCAAATCAAGGCAGGTCAGGGGGTTGACTTGCCTTGTTAACTTGTATATTGCATGTTGCCCTTTTCTTTCGTCAGACATACCCATCCCACACATTGAGTGTGTGTTTTGGTGCGGTAACCCGGATGAAAATGTACGTGCATTATGCAAGTCAACAAGGCAAGGCAAGTCAAGTAACAAGGCAAGGCAAGTTTGGGGTTATCCTGACAAGGCAAGGCAATTCAGGACTTGACTTGTGTGCTACGCTGCGTCCAGCATTGTAAGCTGGAAATAGCACCCGCAAAGATCCCTTCTTGAGGTCCCTAGGAGGTCGAGAAGTGCTCCAAGATGGACATCTTGAAATATTCGCAAACTTGTGGATAACTACGAGAGCTTATGTCAACTCGTCGTGAATTTATTTTGGCACAAGACTCGAGAGTCTGAGCGGTGAATTGTACGCAGTGAATGGTTGCTTACTGAGGACCAAAGTGTCTTACACCGTCTATTACACATCCTCAATAAGGCTAAAGGAGTTGGAATAACGTCATATCGTCTTGGAGAATGGACGGAAAAGTGTATATTGAAGACAAAAGCTAATGCAAACACTCCGCCATCACCTCACTGCCCAACAGGCGGCATCCATGTCCACCAGTTCGGAAGACAAAAAAAATCAAAAAAAATCAACGCTTTGCGCCCTTGCGCCCGATCACCCTCCGGACATTCCAGGTTCTTCCCAGCCTCTCCAAGCAGCTGATCGAGTACACTGAGACCACCTTCAATGAGGCGACGGATCAAGAGAAAGAGCCAGATGACCTGGTGATGTCTTGTGGAAGCGAGACCGTCGAAGGACTGGAACACTGCGAAAAACTGAAACCATCCATGTTAGCAAGTTCCCATCCAACAGCAGTATCAAGAGAGACATTGGAAAAACGTACCTTCAGGCTGAATCACTGCTCTCGGCTGGTTGCCCAGGCGCTGTACCGCCAGTCCCAGCGGCAGGTGTAAAGCCCTGAGGTGCCTGATTTGGTTGACCAGTGCGAGCTGGGCGCAAAGGTTGCGGTGCGTCCGCTTGCGGAGGATTCCCAGGCTGTACCTGGGGACCGCCCTGGGTCTTGGGATCGCGGTCCAGCTGTGTTCCAGCTGCTGTGTGCATCGCCTTGACGCTGTGAGTAAGAGGGGGCTGGTCGATGGGAGGAGGGGAACATACCTTGATCGTGGTGGTCAGCTCGTTGACTCGTCGCACAATGAGGTGGTGCATGGACGAGCATCGCTTTGTTGCCATCGCATATGGTAGCTGTGTTGATGCGAAGTAGATGCGGAGCAGCTCGTACACGGCGAAGACTAGGTCTCTGTCTGTATCGCCAGCTGTGAGTGTCTGGAGTTGAGCAGCAAAGCAGCAGATCTATAGCTGCTCGGCTTCAGGTTGGTCCTGCCAGGATGGTGATGCAGATGGCGACATCTTGGGAGAAGATTTGATAGGGTTGGAGATCAAGAAATGGGCAAATAATGATGGAGGAGAGAAGAGAAAGCTCCCAAGGCGCGGGGAGGCCGGTCTTTAAATACGAGGAATCTCGTGGCCAACCTTCCTTCCCATCAGGCACGTGCCAGGTACCGGCTTTCCCCATATGAGGCGCGGGGAGGCCGGTGAGAATGATGTTGACACAAGAATGTTGGGTTGTCAAGGCGAAGAAGAGTGTGATGAAGATGGGGAGAAGAGAACAAGAACAGCTCCCACAAGGCCTGGGGAGGGCGGTCTTTAAATACGAGGAATCTCGTGGCCAACCTTCCTTCCCATCAGGCCTTGCCAGGTACCGGCTTTCCCCATATGCCTGGCTTCCTTCCTTCCTAATTTCGTGTTCCTCCCATCGCCTTGTGTGCTCTTTCCCATAAGTGACTTGCAGGTCGTTCATGTCGGATCGGTATCTTATCGCCGGGGTTAGCAGGGTTGTCTGGTAAGTAAGTGAACAAGTGGTAGGTACGGAAGGAAAGACCTCATCTGCTCATCGTGACCGGCGATTTGTGGACGCTTGGAAAAGTTGCAGGATGCGACGTGCGAGGTTGCAGGTGCACGAGTTCAGTTGCGCGTGTGAGGTTGCGGGGTTATAAGGTGCAAACGGAATGGGGACTCGGAGTGCGGGTAGGAGCATAGCAGAAAGGGAAGGAACTCCGGGGATGCCACGAGACGGGAAGAAAGGACTGAAATGATGCAGTAGAACCAGGTCAATAAGCGTTCGGTCCCAAGGGTCTGGTCTCGTTTCTATTTCGTTCCAGTCTTTCGTTTCCAAAGGTCAACACAGAGATGCTGATCAGTTCCTGCTGCCCGTCAGTCACACTTCCCAACCATGACTCCTCAAAGCTTGACCCTCCCTCCTTGCAACTCCCTCCATTCCTTCTCCCCAAACTCGACATAGCTCCCCTCCCCCAACCAATACAGCCTATCCCCCTCCTTGCCCACCACCCGTCCCGGATCAACCCCCTGCTGCCTCAACACATGTTTCTGCTGCTTCATGGTCCCCGTCGTCTGTCCTCCCACCTCCTTCATGACCCTCAAGAACAGCGGCACCGCATACTTGGGCAATGTCTTTTTCGCATGCTTGGCCAGGCTTTCCAAGACCTCCTTATTCGGTTCCCCTCCATGTCCTTCCAGCGATATCGCCGCGCATCCAGCTCGTCCATCATGATTAGGCAGCTGGACACCGTACACGTTGGCCTCTTGAACAGAAGGATGCAAGCCAATCGCCTGCGACACCTCGGCCGTCGAGACATTCTCGCTCTTCCACCGGAAGGTATCTCCAATCCGATCAGAAAAGTACAACTTCCTCTCGGCGTCCCAGCGGACGATATCACCCGTTCGGAACCAGATATCCCCCTTCTTGAACACGTCCCTCAGCATCTTGGAGTTGGTGGCTTTCTCGTTTCCAAAGTAGCCTTGGAAGCGGGACTTGACGTCGTCTGCTGGCAAGAGGGCGAGGAGTTCGCCGGGCTCGTTGGTGGCGGTGCGCTTGCAGAAGCCCGTGACGGGGTCGCGCCAGGGTTGGTCGGTTTCGTAGTCGAGGCGGACGACGGCGGAGCGAAGGTTGGTGAGGAAGTGAGAGAGGAAACCGAAGCGGCCGATGGCGCCGAGGGAGAAGGAGTTACGGGAGCGGTTCCAGGTGCCCATGGGGCCTTCGGTGGAGGCATAGAATTCCAGGATTGTCTGTTGTTCGCCGTGTCAGTCTTGTTCGGTCGTAGCCACCCTTTTCCAAGCTGTGAGGGAGGAGGGGAACCTACATCAATCCCAAACCGCCCCTTAAACTTGTCCCAAACATCGGGCCTCAACCCATTTCCACACGCCGCCCTCACCTTATGCTCCTTATCCAGATTCCTCCCCGTCTCCGGATCAATCTCGGGCTCCGCCACCGTCAAATACCTACACGTCTCACCGACATACTGAATGATGGTGGCATTACTCGCCCTCACATCCTTCCAAAACGTTTTGGTGCTAAACTTGCTCCCAATCGCCACCGTAGCCCCCCCAAACAGCGCCGCGCACACACCCAAGCAAGCTGCCGAAGAGTGATACAACGGCATGCACGTGTACAAGACATCGTCCGCGCGCATGGACGTCCCCTTGCCCGTGACCATGGCAGCCATGATGATCTTCATCCAGCTGACGATGGCCGGCTTCGGCAACCCCGTCGTACCTGACGTATAGATCAGAATCGCCATGCCGACGTAGCCGTCGTCCACCTTCCTGACTTCATCCGGATATCTTTTCGGCTCAAGCTGGTGAAACCTCTCCGCTTCCGTCTCGGGGCTGCCAAGGACGACATACTCCATCATCCCCTTTTCTCCCCCTTGCAGCACTTGCCCCTTAACCTCCTCCGTCAAGTTCCCCACCACCTGCTCATCAACCAGCACCAGCCTCGCCTTACTCTCCCTCAACGAATGCGCCAACGGCTCTCCCCTCAAGTTATAATTAATAAACGCCGGCGTCGCCCCGATACTCCACAAGCCAAACCACACAAACACAAAGCTGTCCGAGTTCAGTGCCATCAAAGCCACCACCTCCCCCTCCTTGACTCCCTTCACTTCTCTCAGCCAGACTCCATACCGGAGCACCTGCTGGTAGGTCTCACGGTACGTGTAGACTTTGCCCTCGAACCAGAGAAAGGGCTTGTTGGCGGTGGAGGGCGGGCCGAGGGCGTGCGCTTCGAGGCGGTAGAAGACGTTGATTTGTTTGGTATGTATGGATTTGAGGATGTTGAGGACGGTGGAGCCGGTTATTTGGAGGAAGAGGAGGTCGTGCTCGAGGGAGAGGGAGGCGGAGAGGTAGGATGCTGTGGCCGCGGCCGTGGCGGCTGCTGCTGCTGCGCCGGCGAGGGCGAGGGGGGCCGGCATGGTGGTTGTTTTCGTTGAACTATGTGATGCTGGGAAGTGTGATCTAAAGAGGTGTTAGATGAGGAGGTGCAAGGTCAACGGGTTCTGAAGTGACTTACTTACATGTCAAAGAGTTGACCTTGAATTCATAAGAACTCAAGATCGTAGAGATGAAACACTAGCATCAGACAACTAAGCTCGACGACAGCGAAGGGGAGCCACTTTTACTTGCACTGTTGTCGTCCCCTTCTTACTACAACTGTAGCTAGCCCATTCTGGGGATACCGAGGGAAGCAGCGGAGTTACCGAGGCAAAGGGTCCAATCTTGAAGGCTGAAAGGGCTGAAAGAGGAGGGGTTCAGGGGGGATCAGCACGGGCTACTCGTCATGTCCGCCGCTAGTCAGACGGTCGATTTTGAAGACCTGACGAGTAGTTGGGGTTCTATGTAACCCTTGAGTCCTGTGAGTTCGAGAAGTGCTCCAAATGGACATCTTGATATATTCGCAAACTTGTTGATGACTACGAAAGCTTATGTCAACACCCGGAGAGCATCGGGACACGCACATGGCACGAGAAAGGGCTGGAATGCGGGATAGCTTCAAAACCCGGCGGCTTGGGGTTTGCGGGGAAGTTTCTTGGCGAGGCGTGGAGGATACACTCCTGGAGGTTGGGCAGGGCTGAGCAGGGTCTATCAATTTGGAAATGGGAGTTTGGGAGATTTTCCAATGAAAGAAGTTGTCTTTGGAACCGCGCCTGGCGGTGAACTGCAAAATCATTACTGGTAGCTGACTAAGCAACGAGAAAGGAAACCCTACGATATGGGTTGTATACGCCCTACTCCCACCTCTTTTTTCCGACTGTGATTCTACCGTCATAGTCTGGACAGTCAATTCCTTTGTTCATCCAGCACGCAAAAGGCCTTGAAAGTCTCAAACTCGCTATCCTCGCTCTCGAGCACACACTCCGCAGTAGCGCCGACGAAGAAAACGTGGCCCTTCTTGATCTCTTGTACCTTGGGACCAACTGAAATCTTGCCCTGGCCCTCGGTGCAGATGATGATGCTTGGGCCGTCAATGGGCTTGAACGTGGCCTTGGATCCCTGGCTCTTCAGCAACGAGCGCACGACACTGAACTCCTCGATTGGTGGGTTGTACTCTACAACCTCTGATTGGGAGTCGATCGCAGCCTGGTTCAGTGTCGCGCCGGCTTCGCGCTTGTTCTTGACATCCTGGGTATAGTCGGTTGGCTCCATCTTCTGCTGTTCGATAGGCGCAAAGTCGTATGTAAGCATACTGACCAAATTGTCGACGTCCTTGAACTTTGGGGTGAAGCCTGCGCGCACGACATTGTCGCTGCTGGCCATGCACTCGATGATGTCGCCGCTGATGTAGGCATGGATATCGTCTGCCCTGAGGTAGATCGCTTCGCCAGCCTTCATCTCGACAAAGTTGAGGAAGAAAAGAACAAAGAGGCCGTAGTCAGCACCGAACTGTCCGTATAGGCGACCGACCAGCTCGGAGAGCTTGGCACCGCCTGGCGAGGGCACAGCGGTGCCGGCGAAATCAGCACCAGCGCTCTTGGCCGACTCAACGAGCTTCTCGGCAGCAGCAGCCATGTCCTCCTCCGATGAAGCCATGAGCGCGCCGAAAACGCTTTGTAGTGCCTTCTTGTTCTCGGCCGTAGCCTCCTCCGATTCGTTTCCATCATTCTTGTTGACAGTCTCGACGAATGCCTTGGCCTTCTCCTCGCCTACCAGCTGTCGCAAAGCAGGAACATTGTCGAGGAAGTGGGCGATCTCCTTCAACGGCCGGAACCCGCAGAGACCCTCGAAATCGCTGATGGCAATGGCCATCTCGGGCTTGTGGTTGTCATCGGGATAGTTCTTGGGGTCGCGGGCGTGCAGCTTCTCGGCGAGCTTCTTGTTGGGGTGGGCCTGGATGGACAGGGCTTTCTGGATGGAGAGGACCTTGAAGAGGAAGGGCAACTTGTTCTCGTAGCGCTCGGCGATGGCGGGGGAGAGGAGGGCTTGGTTATCTTGGACGAGCTCGAGGAGGGTACGGCCCGTGTGCTTGTCCTTGGACGGGTTGGAAGGGTGCGTGCCCATCCATAGCTGTTGGTGGTGGTGGTTAGCGGGGAAGTAGAAGTTGAAGGGTCCAAGACAGACTTACCTCTGCGTAGGGCTTCTCCTCCTCAATCTTAAAGTCGTTCTCGGGAAGAGAGGCAGCAGCAAACTGGGCGGCGCGCGACGAGTTTCCCTTCTTTCCCCATTCGTACGAGTTGACCCCGCACTGGAGCTGGATGAGAGGAACCGGGAGCATGGCTGCGGATGAATGTTTGGACCGAGTCAGGTACGGATGGGGCCGATATCCACGGGTTGAGACGACGGCGTTGGGTGGTGATAGTTTCCGGTGACTATTCTCGACGAAGACGACAACGACGAGATGATGGTCAGGGGAAAATAAAAACTTGGGATGGAACCCCTCATTCCTCTGTACGTCACTCCACGAAGACGGGACGAACAGCTGAAACGACTGTGGCACAGTGTTTGTTAGGGAACCCCCCTGTTCATGGGTACGGTTAGCCTCATGCACTAACAAGAGCAATGTGCCCCGTTGACCAACAGGACCGAACGAAGCGAGGACCCCATCCCGGAAGGCCTCCACGGAATGACCACCCGAGTTGACACAGAGGATTTCCAGGCATACAAAAGTCTCGAGGTTTAGAACTGAGAAAGAAACAGAGAGTCCTCCAAGTTGATGCCGAAATGTAGCAGGAAAAGCAGATGAGTAACGACAACATTCTTCAACCCATCCACGAACGACGTCGTGAACCTCAGTGACTGTGTGACTGTGTGTATTCCCAGATGACTTCAAAAACGGATTTCACAAAAGACGACAGCCCAGACAAATGGTATCAGTCTATTCCTTTCAACCCCCTTTCCCCAACCAACATGATCAAAGATGGTGTCTATATGCACCACTGCAGTTGAAGGGGTTTTGCTATCAAATGTAGTATGTATCTCGTACAGAAAAAGAAAGGAAGATGCAAATGACAGGAACACAAACAAGCCCGTAACTCCGACCCAAGAGAGAGAAACAACATGAAATTATATGCCCACATCCACATCCACTGGCATCATCATCACCTATTCCACTTCCACAGGGTCTCGGTCTCGGCATCAACCTCAAGTTTCCACGACAGCTGAGGTCTCAGGCACTACCGAAACCCCGGACTCTTCGGCGTCCTGCTCGGCGTCATCGGGCTACTTCTTTGACTGCTTCCCCTTTGCTGCTTAACCGGCGACGACCCCGAGCACGTAAGGCCTGACCACACCTAATCATCCGGCGTAACATCTCCCTCCTTGCCCGTCACCTTCGCAAACACCGTCCTCTGTCCCGCATCCTCCTCCTCCTCCTCCTTGCCGAACTTGGTCATGCTGAACTCGGGCACCCTCCTGCTCATCGGCCTGAGAAGACCACCGGGGTTCTGCCTCGAGCGGCGCTTGCGCTCCAGCTCGCGCTCCTCCTTTTGCAGAGCCCGCTCGTCCTCGTCGTTGAGGAATGTGCCTTCAAGAGACAAGTAGCCGTAATCGCCAGCGAGACCGACGTCGAAGTTCTTGATTCTGAAGCGCACCTTGCCCGAGACCTTCTTGCCGGAGGCGTCGACCCAGTAGCCGGTGGTGTGCACTTGTTCGACAACCTGCAGCTCTTCGCCGTCCAGCTGGTCCTCTTCTTCCTCTTCCTCTCCTTGTTCCTCCTCCTCCTGCTCCTGCTCCGCCTCCTCTTGTTGGTTGTAGGACTTTTGGTCGCCCTTGAGATCCACCCACTTCCACCCCTTCGGCAACCTCTTCGCCTCGATACTGGCGTTGAACCTCCCCCAGCACTGAACACCAATGTGGCCTTCGGATTGCAGCTGGACAACACCCTCCATCCACTTGCCGCGGGCGGGCTTGAACATGTGCGCGTCGAAGGTCAGGTAGGCGAAACCGACGGCGTATTCGTCAACGGAACGCAAGAGGGCGGGGGTCTTGTCGGTGGGCGGGTTGATGACGGAGGCTTGGACGGGGCGCTCGGAGAGGTTCAGGTTGGTGTACTTGAGGAGGACGCCGCGGAGGACGGGGGAGTAGTGGTTGAGCAGAGGTTCGAGGTGTTGGGCGGCGACGTTGGTGATGGGCTTGTCGAAGCCGCAGGGGTAGAAGGGCACATAGAGGGAGTGGACCTGGGTGTAGAAGGGGAAGTCGGCGTCGTCGGTGGGGAAGGAGGTGGTGGTGTCGACGTCCATCGCATCGGTTGTTTGTTCGGGCTCGGGGGTGGCGGATGCTTGTCGCTTCTTCTTGTCCTTCTTCTCCTTCTTGTCCTTGCTCTTGCGCTTCTTCTTTTCCTCGGCCTCGGATTCTGATGCGACGGTCGCCTCCTCCTCAGACTCTGGCTCAGCCTCTACCTTGCTCTTCTTGGACTTCTTCTTCTCCTTCTTGGCAAGTGCCTCCTCCTCGACATCCTCGTCATCCTTCTTTGACTTTTTCGACTTCTTTGACTTCTTCTCGGTCGTCTCGGTTTCTAGCGACTCGGACTTGGACTTCTTGTGCTTCTTGGGGGCATCTTCGACGGCGGGGACCTCTTCGGCCTCTTCTCTGGAGCGCTTCTTGTCCTTCTTGTGCTTCTTGTCGGACTTGATGGGTGGTGGCGAGTCGCTTACTGATTGCGACATGATGGGCGACTGTGTTGGCGACCGCGGGGTTGACTGGCAATTGGCGGCGGCGCGTGGAACGGCTTGGTGGTTGTCGAATGGGCCTTCAAGTCGACCTCAGAATTCGCGATTATCGATGCGAAGCAAAAAAATTGTTGGTGCTTTGCCTGCCGGTGGGCTGCAGCTCTGAAAAATCTGCCAATGAAGTGATGTGAATTGGGGGTAGTGGGTCCGATTTCTGCATGAGAGGACCCATTGCCTGCCCCAGTGCAAGGGTCTTGAAGATCCGTCCCTGTCATTGAATTGGCCCCTCTGTACTTGTAAACAGTCCAGCGCATCTTTTCCAGGGCTCCCGGAAGCTTGACACAACATTCTTGGTGATGCATTCATGGTGGTGGACATTCTCTCGGATGATCAATACCTGATATCAGAGCTGACTCAGGCCATGAGAGTATTAACCTGGCAAGAATGAGACGGATATATGGTCGTTTGCTGAAGTGTTGGGTACCTGTCAGGGCAGCTACAGCCAGGAGCCTTCATCGATGTATCAACCCAGAGCCAAGTCGTCCGGCATTGGTGAAAGAAAACACCATTTCACAAACATCAAGCACATTTCGGCCGTGATGCCGTGTCCATGTCCCGGTGCGGGCTCGGGAGTCGGGAGATCTCCGCTGGTGTCGCTGATATACTCCCGGTGCGGGGCAATGCGGGACACTCACTTGACTCACTCAACGTCACCCAATATCACTTCCTCTTGGTCAATTCATCTTTCAACTATTTGTAATGACGTGCTTTGACAACTTGAGCTTAGAAATACAAATGTAGAGAAAATCGTGCAATAAACAATCCATACAGTATCTTCTCCGTTCCCGTACTAATCCCGTCTTAATTCCGTCACAGTCCCCAAAATCCTCAACTTCGTCACAACTTGCCGACCTCATCACAGACTGACACACCACCAGAAACCCTCACCACCACACCCAACTTCCCACTCACCACTCGAACCTCAACCCAAAATGGCCAACGACTTCAAACCCACCAACGTCCTCATCATAGGCGGCACCGGCACCATCGGCGCCTACATCACCTCCTCCCTCCTCTCCGCCGCCAGTCCCAAGCCCTACACCACCTTGTCCCTCTTCACCCGTCCCGGCTGGGACTCCGACGCCTCCTCCGAAAAGGCCAAGCTGATCCAGCACTGGCAATCCCAAGGCCTCAACGTCGTCACCGGCGACGTCGAATCCCTCGATCAAGCTGGTTTCACCAAGGTTTTCGAGGAAGGCAAATTCGACACCGTCATCTCCTGCCTGGGGCGCGCCACGCTCAAGTACCAACCCAAGATAATCGACGCGGCTGAGCACGCGCAAAGCGTGCAGTGGTTTTTGCCGTCGGAGTATGGGACGGATGTGGCTTACAATGAGAAGAGCGCGAGTGAGCCGACGCATGTGGGGAAGCTGGCTTTGAGGAAACATATTAGGGAGAAGATTGAGAGGTTGAAGGTCACGTATGTGGTTACTGGGCCGTACTTTGATATGTGGCTTTATGCCATCCCTGGGTACGAGCAAGCTGGTGGTTTCGTGCCGGCGGAGAAGAAGGCGTATATCCTTGTTGATGAAAAGGGAAGAGATGGCCCAGTTGGGTTTTGTACCATGTGGGAGTAAGTTTTTTATGTCCCTTTTTTTCTTTTTCTTTTTGTTCCCCCTATTCCCCCATCCTTTATCCCCTCCTCCCCTCTCTATCTTCAGTCATACTAACACCAACCCAGCGTCGGCAAATTCGTCACCGCCACCCTCCGCCACCCTTCCGAATCCTTCGGCAAAGCCCTCAAAGTCCAATCCTTCACCGTAACCCCCGAGCAAGTCCTCAAGGAATTCCAGAAGCAGACCGGCGGCTCCGAGTTCGACGTCACCAAGACCCCTCTCCGCAAGATCGAGCAGCTCGAAAAAGTCCTCTGGAACGAGTCCAACCCCCAGGCTACCTTCATCACGCTGCGCAGGATCTGGGCTCGGGGCGGCACGCTGTATGAGAAGACTGATAATGACGCGTTGGAGGTGAAGCAGGAGGGGGATTTGGATACGTTGGAGGAAGGGGTGAGGAGGTATTTGGCCGGTGGGTATAAGGCCGAGACGTTTGGGGTGAAGGCGTGAGTGAGGGGCGTGATTTTGAGCAAGGGGCGAAGTGGTATCGTAAAAATACACCGAACATTGTGGACAGTCCAATACGCCTGCCTTGCTTTGGCTAGGAAAGGCCGTTACAAACCTTAGAGTTTAGGAATGACAATAACTTGAAAAGACATTATTAGCCCGAGTCACTGAAGGATTCTTGCCATTCAAGAACTACCTAAGGTAGAAATCAAATTCAGAAGCATAATACGGACGCTCTTTGGATGCGTAATAAGAGTATACACAACGTGTATTGTACTCGGTTTATTCTTAGGACCATTCGGGGGAACGGGAGGGAGGGAGCGTTAGAAGTGAACATTGAGAATTGGAGGAGACTAGTAAATTCTTTCAAATAACGTCTATCTGCGTATAACCTTCTTCCGCATATCACTCCGGCCACCTGGTGACTCCCTTTCTAGACTCGTGCTACTCCAGGGTGGCGACTGCCCTTCTTTCAACACGTTAGGTACCGTCTTCCATGTCCACTCTCGCTCTAATTGCTCGAAAATTGCCACCAGTCATCCATGTAATGACTTCAGCTTTTATACCAGCGTGCCTGAGCGGCGCGCGCCAGCTCCTCTTTCTTCTGCCCATATTCTGCCAACCAAGGCAAGTGCTGTGCCGAGCAGGTCAAATTCTTGAAGCTCGTCAAAAACCCCGGCGCAAAATTATTGAACGAATTGGCGTTCGCAAGCTTCAGATATTTACCAGCACTGAGAGGGTTTTCTCTCTCCCTTATTTCATTCAGGCTGTCTTGTAGCCCTGGAATCAAGAAGGAATTCCTGTCCGGCGCCAAACGAATATTATCAAGCTTGGAGAGCACGCGATTTGCATCGTCGTAGGTGGCTGGCTCCAACATCCAAACGCTCGTCGGCAAAGTTTGGCGATTGAATTCATATGTCTTCTTCAGTCCTGCTGCCAGGACCCTTGGATCGGTCTTCTTCAGTCCTGCTGCCCGTCTCCATATCGTATCCTTGTCCGTCACCGTGGCCGTCTTGTTCTCGCCAGTACCTGCTTCTCCTCGACGAGCGTGTCCAAGGGTTAAGAGCTCTGCGGCATATGCTGTATCGCATTCTATTACCACCAAGTTGGTCATGTGCAATGTTGCATATGTCCGACGCTCCAAGGATTCAATGTCGATGATCCAGTTGTCACCCACCGGTGAATACGTCGATATTTGGAGAAGGACTTTCTCTTCGTTGTGTGGATAGCGCTGGAAGAAATTTTCCACATATTTCCGTGGTTTAGACAAAATTTCGAGCTGTTTGGAAAGCTTCATCTGTTCGATTCGAATGTGGAATAGAGACGTCAAGGCACCAAGTAGAAGTAGTACTGCAGTTCTTTCGTTTGCCGCTAATGTTTGCCCACTACCGTTGGACAAGCAGCTTTCCACAATAGCGGAAGAAACATGTTCTGAAAACTCGAGGAGAGGATATTCAGTTAAAACAGCTTCGACCACTTTGGCTTTGCCTAGCAATTCTGTATCGTTTTCGGACATAGAGCTTGTGTGGGGGGCCTCGGGGGTGGGCTTCGCGGAAGATGTAATAAATAGGTAGATGAGGTAAGGCCGTGACCGGATAACGTCCACGTGAGGACTAAATTGAGGATATCGGACAAAAGGGATGACAATATTGTGGTACCCACGTGCGGCGTAGGAACCTGCAAAATCCCACGGACGCGTCGTTATGCTCACGTGCGTGTCCACTTCGAGTATACGCCTACACGCTTCGAGCAGCATTATCTGAACGTCGCCTGGAAGTGCGCTGTCGTGCCAGTTGAAATGAACATCTTGCACGAGGCGATCTGCCTCAAGGCAACTGCCACCTCCACCTGGACGAGTCGAGGGCCTCACAACATGCCCCTGGCGGAATACATGAGACTCAACCGGTTTCATGACCATGAGGTAGTACGCTCTGGCGACATCAGCCTGTAATAGCCATGACCGGAGCTCGCTGAAGGTAGACCTATCATGTGCCATGATTTGCTGGCCCTCTGGAGTATCTGTTAGAAACTCGAGTGCTGATCGATGAATGAAGTCAATGCTGCCATAATCGCCATGTACCAGAAGTCCGGCACTACGTATCTCTACGCGCTTCCCAAGCTTTTCGCACCTTGCTTCCAGATCCGAGGGAAAGGACGCCGTATCGTCATTCAGGTATGCCAGGGAAATGGATGGGTGGAGGGAGGCAAGGAGATGGAATGTGGTGCAGCGCTTGTCGAATTCGTGAGAAGGCATGCGCCACCAATGAATGATCAGTTGGAAATACAGAGCCGCCTCTTTCCTGTAGAGATGTTGATCCTCGTTCAGGCGCTCCCACATGTCTTTGTAAAGTGGGTATAGGCCCGTTGGCATCTTCTCTAGCCGAGCGTATAGTTCGGATATATCATCTTCGTTGGTGAGACCCCTTAAGAGACTTCGGACCGCAAGGGCAGTCCACAGAAAGACACCATCAGACATACCGCAGAGTTTGTTAACAAGTAGCTGATATTTCTCCTGGTTCTCAAGGCCTATGATCTCATTTGAGAGCAGCTCAGCCTTGGCGTATTTCTCCATATCGGAGCGGGTAAGGTCCTGTAGCTGCAGACTACATAGGCCGCCCAGTTTATTCTTGAACACAGGCTCCGGTCGGCTGGAAATACACATTTTGACATTATCAAGCGTTGACAGCCTCGCCACTAGGTCAAGCAGAGTGCGCGGGTCGTCAACCACGCTTGCGTCGGATGATCCAAACTCGTCGAGGCCATCCAAGAAGATAAACACAGGTCTGGTTGCGATGTCCTTTGGTCCGGTTGAGATAGCATTTGGTCTGGTTGCAGTGGTTTTTGGTCCGGTTGCGGAGGCCTTTGGTCCGGTTGCGATGGCCTTAAGCGAGGCCACCATGGTTCTCTCTAACTCCTCAAGAGTCCAATCCCCCTCAACGTCTTTGAGACTCAGATCCGGGAAGGTATTGATAACGTGATCGAGAACGTGCTGATCCTTGGATAGCAGTTGATAGAGTAGGTTGAGAAGAATCCCACGCAAACTCTTTTGCCGGGGTGAACCGGCAGCCCAGAGGAAATGTGAAAGAATAAGAGGGTCTTGACCGCTATCTGGGCTTTGGTGATACCAGAGGGCAGGATTGGTGACGAGGAATTTCATCAGTGTGCTTTTGCCAGAACCAGCCTTGCCTTGGACCCAGTAGATTTTGTCCTTTGGGGATTCCAGCCAACAAGGAAAACAGCTCCATGAGAGTTTCTTCTTGCGATGCGGACAGACCGGTGGCAAGTTTTCTTCGTCCGGCTCGCCATGAGTTTCATTCGACCAGCTTTTACCGGGAGGGAGATGTGCAAGGAAAGGGGGCCAGCTTCTACCGGGAGGGGGGCGTAAGGCGGTAGGGGGTAGGTGGGTAAACAACCTACGTGGGAGGAAGGGAGGGTTTTGAGGTGCTGACTGAATACCATGTATCATCCATCCACATGTTCCTTCAAAGGCCGCTTTGACCTGGCCAAAACGCTCACCCATACTGTCGTACTTGAGACTCTTGAGCATTCGTTGTCGCTTTTCCCGCACGGGCGCTTCCAGGGACGTTTCCTTGATCATTGCCTGCGTCTTCTTAACTTCAGACAAGATGGCCGTAGTGGCAGCATTCTGCGCGTTGGATTCGGCCTTGATCACTTCCACAATAGAATCATGGTTTGATATCATGAGGTCTTGGAGACTGGCCTGTCCTCGAGAAATTGCCTCTACAAAACGCTGGAAGGTACTGTCGAGTTGTTGAAAACCAGTTTCCATTTTCAGTTGAAGCGCGTCGTTTTGGTTGCTATATGTTGATTTGGACAGTCAGCCGGCGCGAACGAACCGATTCTCTGCAAGATTCATGGCCTTACCAGACACGCAGAAGAAGGCCGGACTCGAGGACCTTTTGGTAATCGAGCATTCTCTTCTCCAACTTGTTGATTTCTCCTTCTTTGAACTTTGCCCGAAAACCCAATCGCAATGAGGTCAGGACTTTGCCCTTGGCAGAGGGACGGTTGAGCTTGTCGACCTCGGCCTTTAGACGAGACATGGCGCTGAGGCATTCCTTGGCAATGTTGAGCAGCTCCTTCTGATCTCGGGTGACTGTCCTTGCGGATGATATCGATTTTGCAAGACTCGCCGTGATTTGGGTAGAATGGGCCAGCCGCGTTATCGTAGTGGGGTCTGGGGAGCCGGTTTTGAAGATGGCCTGGCACTTGGATGCCATGTCTAGGGCAAAACCAATAGCTTGCATGACATTGCACGCGAGCCCGAAGGCTTCAAGGCCGGACATGCTGTCGGTAGCGGCGTGTTCTTGGACAACCAAACTTGTGAGCAGTTGTTCAACTGTTGGAAGACATCACGAAGGGGTGCTCCTACCTACCTATATGGTGGCCCCCCGCCCGCATTCGAGTCTACCTAGTGCCAGTTCGCCCAGCAGGATCGAGGCAGGGTGGCCAAGTGGTAGGCCTCCTGGTCGACGACCACGTTGGGTTACATTCTGGGAGGGCTGGATCCAATGGTAACGGCCGCTGCTGGGCATCCCAGGCGCTTGCGCGCACCGCTACCCGATGGCCTTGTATCTCGGGTGAAAAAGAGCATCCTCAGTGGCTCGGTGGTTCAAGGACTGGATTCGAGACTCGAGAGAGGTTCACGACATACTGTGGTGTCGATGTCGTGGTGACAAGAGGGCGTCCGTTGAAGCGCTGTCATGATGGCGGTCATGGCGTGAGGCTTCTGGTGGAAAATGAGGCATCAATCAGTGCAGTGATGATGTTGTTTGTGGAAACAAATTGAGAGCCCAAAGTTTTCATGTCGGGAGAGGAAGCCTGAGAATATCGAAGTGGAAGGTACAAACAAGCCTGCCGTAATATCGCAACTCCCGCCTTCCGCTCACCAAATCCCTTGGTATCCCAAGTGGAAGGTCATACTGTGAGATCGTAAAAATAAACCGAACATGGACAGTCCAATATGGCTCGCTTTGGCTAGGAAAGGCCGTTACCAAACTGTGATGGGGATCACAATAATTTGAAAGCACATCGGCCAGAGTTACTTAGGGACTGGATCATTCAGAAACTGCCTCGAAGTTAGGTTCAAATGTATAATAAAGACGCTTGGATGCGTAATAGAATAGACGCGGGCGGGTGCTCCCGTCCGCCCCCGGTTTCCAAATTCCATTTTTAACGTGGGGTCGTTCATTTGTGAGAGAGGTACTAAATACATAGTCGTGGCGCTCTCTTTCACATGTTAGGGCGTACGGCGGTCTCGTATGCATTCCCTAACAGATTGGGGCATGTCTATGCGTTTAAGACCGTCGCCGAAAACAGTTCCTGGAGAGCGCCCAGGATCCCTGGCCCGTTCTGACTTGGCAAGCCTACACAGTACTTACTTGTACATGCACCTTCCTTGACATCACAAGAGATCAGGAATCGTTCCTGTTCGTTGGAGAGTGGGGTTTGATACCTCTATTACCTCTATTGGTCCTTCCCTCATTTTTCTTTCTTCGTGATTATCAAAACCTTCAACCTTCCAATCTCTGATCTTCATGCCACCTCCCAGAAAGGACTCAGACCTGACTATCTCTACCTCTGACAACCTATCGATTCACCTCACTTACTCACCTCCAGTCGTCAACATGAGTGGTGCCCAGCAAGAACAGATCAGGATCCTGATCCTCAACCCCAACTCTTCCAAGTCCATGACCGATGGCATGGAAAAGTCCATTTCCAGTTTGAACCTCCCCGACGTTCGTCCTCCCGTCTTTTCCTTTCCTCCACTCTCTACTTGGCATTCTTACTAGTTCTAACATTTTCCAGAACATCAAAATCACCTACTACACCGCCCCCACCTCCAGCCCAGCCAGCATCAACGACGGCACCGACGTGCAAACCTCAGCCTCCGTCGTCCTCAACGACCTCGGCAGCAAACCCGCCGTCCTAAAAGACCACCAAGACGCCGTCTTGGTCTGCTGTTTCTCCGTCCACCCGCTCGTCCCCCGCCTCTCCGAACTCGCTTCATCCAACGACTTCCCGCTCTCCGTCACAGGTATCTTCGAAGCCTCCGTCCTCACCTCCCTGTCGCTGCTCACCGGCCCAACGAAGAAATGGGGCATTGTCACTACGGGGAAGTACTGGGAGGATCACCTTACGTTGGGTGTCAAGGACTTCCTTGGACATGAGGGGAATAATGAGAAGTTTGCTGGGGTGCAGACGACGGGGTTGAATGCGGGGGATTTTCATGGGGATATTCCCAAGGAGGTGATTGATGCTAAACTGGTGGAGGCGACTAAGAAGTTGTTGCAGGCGGGAGATGTGGAGTGTGTGGTGATGGGTTGTGCGGGCATGGCTGGACTTGAGCAGATTATCCGACGGACTGCGATTGAGGAGTATGGCGAGGAGAGGGGAAAGAAGGTGATGGTTGTGGACGGAGTCAGGGCTGGAGTTGGGTTGTTGGCGGAGATGGTGAAGAATAGGAGGATGTTTACCCAGTAGGGAGAGAAAGGGAATGGAGTGGGTTTTGATGGTAGGGGTGAGGGTGAGGGAGGGAGCGTGAAGAAAAGAAAGGAGGTGCATTTACGTCAGTTCATTTTATAGCGAGCATCAACGGCAGTGACGGCGTCAGCATTAATTGAAACTGAACACAACATGGCTTACCGTTTTTCTCCGGCAATCTCGCTTGTTGGTGCGTGGTTCTAGAGGTTCACCAGTTAACGGACCAGAATCCGCACGAAAGGACGTAGAAGAGGAATAACACATCACTTATACAACGGATACCTAGGTATACTCTCAGCGATGCAGAAAACTCTGCCGCCCAAAACACCACGCGAACGCACAACACACAACGCCCAGTTCATCAACCCACCACTCAGTCCACACGCCTAGTACGTCCCCAAACCTCATCCACGCTAGCCTTCCCCTTCGTCTCTGGCACAACCCTCACAATGAACAGGGCCCAAAACGCCGCCATCCCAGCAAAGATAAAGTAAACCCATCCAGCACCTCCCAAAGCCCTGTTCAACGCCTCATTCACCACCGGGAACCCAAACGCCACCAAGAAAGTAGCAATATAACTCGCCCCCAAAGCCCAGCTCTGCGTAGCACCCACCGCCTCCTCACCCACCAACTCGCTCGCCAGGATAAACGGCACCGGGCCCAACCCAACCGCAAAGAAGGCCACGAAGAACAGGGCCGCAACGGCTGAGAGGATCTTGACGCCGAACATGATGGAGAGAGCAAGGACGAGAGACGATAGGCCTTGGCCGATGGTAGAAGCCAGGAGACAAGCCTTGCGGCCGAACTTGTCGGGTAGAGGCGAGCAGGCAGTAGTAGTGCCTAGGTTGATGATGGAGATGCAGATGGTGAGGAGGCCCGAAGAAAAGGAAGGGGGGAGCAGGTCGCGGAAGAGAGAGACCGAGTACATGATGATGGAGTTGATGCCGCAGAGTTGTTGGGCGAACATGATGCCTACCACAGCGATGATGGCCGGGCGGGTATTGGCATCCTTGAGGACCTGGACGAAACCGAGATGGGGTTTGCTGGCTTTGTGGGGGTGAGGACGGGAAGACGATGTGGAAGGTGATGGGGAGTTAGAGCGAGAGGAGGTGTCTCTGCGCAACAGGCCCTCCATGCGGTCTTCGACGCTGTGGAGGAGAGATTCCTCCTCGCTAGTAGGTCTCCCACTTCCTTGGCCCCAAGACTCGACTTCCTCGTCGATGTTGGCGTTCTTGCCCCGAATGCGCTGGAGTGTTCTCCTCGCCTGCGCGACGTCGCCCTTAGCGCTCGCCGTCCACTTTGGGCTCTCTGGCGCCAATAGCAGTCCAAACCCTTGAGCAGCCGCCACCACCACTCCGGATCCCAGAATCCATCTCCAGGCCGAGTCATGACTCAAGAAATATCCCAGAGTCTGCGAGATCAAGATACCGAGGTTGATGCTGATCTGGGTAAAAGCACCGAATAACCCTCTCTGCGCGGGAGGCGCGATCTCGCTGATGTAGAGGGGAACGATGACCGTGCTGGCTCCGGCACCAACACCGGTGAGGAAACGGCCTGTCGACAGCACGGGGACGGAGTGGGAGAGAGTCTCGACTAGGGAGCCGACTATGTAGAAAGCGGCCGTCAGCTGCATGGAGAGCCAGCGGCCTCGGGAGGAGGTGAAGGGCCCGGCGACCAGGGCGCCGAAGAGACCGCCAATGGTGAAGATGGCGGAGACGGTGGCGAATTGGGGGCGGGTCATGGGGATGCAGTCGACATCGCTCGAGGAGTTCTTGACGTAGGAGAGCAGGTTGGAGATGGTCGCGGAGATGGACGTTTTGCGGCAGGTGATGACATCTTCGGGGGCGTTTAACTCTGCCTGGAAATATTGTTAGTGGAGATATCTCGGGCTTCGAAAGGTACAACATACCAAATGGAAACCAAACTGAAGAGGACCGAGGGTGCTGACGATTATCAGCACCACCAGGTACAGCGTCAGGTCGCGGAGGTTGGCGGCCATGGCTTTGAGGATCGCCCGCACGACGAGGAACGCGGTAAAGACCTTGAGGCCGATTTTGAAGGGTAATGTTCCAAATCTGAGTAGGAATCTCAACTAGAGAAGTGTCATGGCATATCAATCGATGATAGGTCTAGTAGGTTGGTGCAATGTAGGAGGAGATGGTGGGACGATGGTGTTGCCGTCATGTTGGAGGTTCACGATGGAAGCGGAAGTGGACGATAACGGAAGGTCGCTGGAATGGGAAATGACAGGGACTGGACTTGCTGTCCCCGCGCCGCTGCGGTGCCCTACAAGTGCGAGTTCGTCCAATCCAATGCGGGGTATCACGTGGGTACCCTAATGCCTGCCACTTCGTTGCAGTCCAGATTGCCAAGACCCGCCTGTCATCGGCGCCCTGTTTGGAAGCTTGGCAGTTAGCGAATGACCCCACACACCCCCCCCAGCTAGAGTAGGCTACCGTGCTGGACTCCAGCTAATTAAGTACGCTGCCGTAGTCCACTCCGCTGTCGTAAACCCGGACAGGGCACCGACACCACCGACCGACCGACCGACCGACCGATTGACAGCGACACTTGTTGATTGACTCGGCGGGAGCTTCCACTCTAGCTCCGATATACTCAATATTCGAACCGAGGAAGCTATTCGCATCCCCTTGAGCGTTCCCAAAACAAACAGCTGCCCAGCATGGCCAACGAAGTTCCCATTGGTACGTCAGCTCTCTCCGCCAACAACCCCTTATCCATCTGTTGTCTCGAGGTCCAAGCTACCTTGACGACCACCACCCACCCACCTATCTGCCTGACCGCGTCGTCACCGTCGTCGTCGTAGCTGTCGCCGTCGGGTTCCGTCTTCAATCACTTCCCATTCACCACATAACCAGCACAACACCCAGCTAACACCTCCCCCCAACTGCAGTCCTCGATGGCGGCACCGGCTTCATCAAAGCCGGCTACGCCGCCCAAAACTTCCCCATATTTGAAGAACCCTCCATAGTCGGCCGCCCCATCCTCCGCGCCGAAGAAGCCAAATCACTCTCCGACTCCAATATCGTGATCAAAGACATTATGTGCGGTAAGGAGGCCGCGGCCGCCCGCTCCATGCTCCAAATCAGCTACCCGATGGAGAACGGCATCATCAAGAAGTGGGACGACATGAAGGAGCTATGGGACTACACATTCAAAGAGATGAAGATCAAAGAGACTGAGGGAAGAAAGATCTTGTTGACGGAGCCGCCGTTGAACCCGTTGAAGAACAGGGAGCAGATGGCACAAATCATGTTTGAGGACTATGAGTTTGGAGGTGTCTATGTCGCTATTCAGGCGGTGCTGGCGTTGTATGCTCAAGGTACGTCACCGCTTCTTTACATGGGTTGGAGAAACAACTAGCTAACGAACGGACAATGCGCAGGTCTCTCCTCCGGTGTCGTAGTCGACTCCGGCGACGGTGTCACGCATATCGTTCCCGTCTACGAATCCGTGGTCCTCAACCACCTTACCCGCCGCCTCGACGTGGCCGGTCGCGACGTCACCCGCAACCTGATCGCCCTTCTTCTCCGCCGCGGCTACGCCCTCAACCGTACCGCCGACTTCGAGACCGTCCGTCAGATCAAGGAAAAGCTCTGCTACGTCTCGTACGACCTCGAGCTCGACAAGCGCCTGTCCGAAGACACCACCGTCCTCGTCGAGAGCTACACCCTCCCCGACGGTCGCGTCATCCGCATCGGCTCCGAGCGGTTCGAGGCCGCCGAATGCTTGTTCCAGCCGCACCTGGTCGACTGCGACCAGCCCGGCATCGCCGAGTTGATCTTCAACACCATCCAAGCCGCCGACGTCGACGTGCGCTCCTCGCTATTCAAGGCTATCGTCCTGTCTGGTGGTAGCAGCATGTACCCCGGCCTCCCAAGCAGACTGGAGAAGGAGATCAAGCAGCTGTGGTTGACGCGCGTGCTGGGTGGCAACCCGGAGAGGCTGAGCAAGTTCAAGGTCAGGATCGAGGACCCGCCGAGAAGAAGGCATATGGTCTTCCTGGGTGGTGCGGTGCTGGCGAATATCATGGCGGATAAGGAGGATATGTGGATTACGAAGCAGGAGTGGGAAGAGCAAGGCGCGAGGGCGTTGGAGAAGCTGGGCCCTAGGTAAGGGGTTGTGGGTGAAGCTGTTTAGACTATAATAGCAGGCGATATAATGTTTTCCGTTGGTAGGTAAATAAAGGATAATGCGAGAGTTTGTTAGAGTTGTCTGGGGCTGGTTTGTTGTTGTTGGTTGTGACGGGAGAGGTCGAACAATGGCCTTGTATTGAAGGTTCAAGGGTCATGTTCTTTTGGGATGCCTTGAAAGAAGTCCCATCATCACAACGCCGTCAACATCAAGGTACGGACAGCGGAACGGGAGGTCCCGGACAAGTACCGGGAGCACGGAAAGCTGACCGACTTGCCCCCACTCTTTGAATACTGATACGGTACGCTAAGATTGGCGCTCATACAGTGGCTGATTGGGGCCATACACTAACAAAAGCAAACAAGACTGAACTCTGGTAACGCCGCAGGTCACTCCAGATGGAAAGCGCTATCGAAGTTGTTGTTTCCTTCGTGTATCACTTGTTTGTTGCCTCAGCGACCACGTATTTCCAATCAGCTCTCTTGTTTAAAACATCAGACTTGTCGATATTTTCCCTTCACCGGTCATCTTCATGTCGAAATATCCAAACTCTTACACCCGGCTTCTATCGCCCAGTTACCGTCGACGCTAACACACCGTCTCCGCTCATCCATTCCTGAGTCTCACAGTGTTCCCTCGGGCCCGTGCAGATCGGGTACGGCTCATACGACATGCCTCCGAAACCAAAATGTGAGTTGATGAACTTCATCATTCCTCTAATCAAAAACTCGTCCTGTGATCCGATTCCTCTTCCGTCTCAAGTATCATATATACCCCGATATTTAAATCTCTTTTCATACACCCAAAATCACCTCCAAGACACGACTCAGACTGGGGCGGTGACAGCCCATCCTCTCACCTCCAAACTCACTTCACCAACCTCACTTTTATACACACATAATCACTCCCCATCATGTACGGCACAAACAGAGCAAGAAACCAAAAGGCTGAAACCAGCTACCGCGGGTGTCAGTATCACCTTTCCCTCATTCATCACCCATCTTCTAGTCCAGTCAAACACTAACCGCCCTCAGACTCAGACCAGCGCAGCAATGCCGGCCCTCTCAACTACCAAACCAAAGTCCGCATTACCGACCGCTACAAAGTAATCGGCTTCATCTCATCCGGTACCTATGGTCGGGTATACAAAGCCACCGGTCGGCAAGGCCAAACCGGTGAATTCGCCATCAAGAAATTCAAGCCCGACAAGGAAGGCGAAGCGGTCGTCAACTACACGGGCATCTCGCAGTCCGCCGTGCGAGAGATGGCATTATGCTCCGAGCTACGGAACCACGTGAACGTTATCCGGCTTATTGAGATCATCCTAGAGGACAAGTGTATCTTCATGGTATTCGAGTACGCAGAGCATGATTTGTTGCAAATTATCCACCATCATACGCAAACGCCACGACACCCGATAGCGCCGGGGACGATCAAGTCGATAATGTACCAGCTGCTGCAGGGGGTGCAGTACTTACACACGAACTGGGTATTACATCGAGACCTGAAGCCGGCGAACATCATGGTGACTTCCTCCGGAGAAGTAAAAATTGGCGATCTGGGACTGGCCAGGATCTTCAAGCAGCCGATACATAACCTGTACATGGGCGATAAAGTGGTCGTGACTATATGGTATCGCGCGCCCGAGCTGCTGTTGGGGAGCAAGCATTACACGACGGCCATCGACCTGTGGGCGGTGGGATGCATCTTTGCGGAGCTGTTGAGTCTTCGGCCGATCTTTAAGGGGGAGGAGGCCAAGATGGATAGCAAGAAGACGGTGCCGTTTCAGAAGCATCAGATGCAGAAGATTGTGGATGTGATGGGCTTGCCGACGAGGGAGCGGTGGCCTTTGTTGGCCAGCATGCCCGAGTATAACCAGTTGTCGAGTTTGGTGTCGAGCACCTCCGGCTCCCACGGCCACCACCCGTATGGCCATCGCTCCCAGCAACAACCCCCTGCTTCGCAGAACACCCACGGCAACCTCCAGAAATGGTACCACCAAACCACCGTCTCCACCCCTCTCACCTCGCTGGGAGCAGAAGGCTACAAACTCCTCGCCTCCCTCCTCGAATACGACCCCGAGAAACGCCTGACAGCCGCCGACGCCCTCGTCCACCCCTTCTTCACCTCGCCCACTTCCACGCCGCTTGCTTCCCTCAACAGCAACACCGCTAACAGCACTTCCCAAGGAACAGGAGCAGCAGCAGTCAATTGGAGCCCGACCAACTGCTTCGAGGGACTGAAGAACGAGACGTACCCGTGTAGACGCGTGTCACAGGATGACAACGACATCGGGTTCGGCACGTCCAATGGGAATGGGAACAACGGTCTGGGAACGACGGGGAACAACCAGAGTGGTTCAAGGGTGAACACGGCTGCTGCTGGGACGGGGACGGGGCTGGTGATGGGGGCGGCGCAGTCTCAAGTTCAGGCCTTGGGAGGTTCGTTGGGGAATATCGGCGGGATGGGCCATGGTATGATGGGTCAAGGAGGGATGGTGCCGCCGCAGATGGCGGGGATGAAAAGGATGCAAGATCATGCTGCGGTCGCTGCTGCGGCGCAGAATAATCCGAATAAGAGGATGAAAGGGTCGCAGGGACAGGGTTAGGATCCTGAGATACGTGGACAGAATCCCATGCAAGACCTTGATGCGCAGCAAGAGGAACAGGAACAGGAACAGGAACAAAAACAAGACCAAAAACAACAATACCTCTCCCAACTCACCCTCCTCATCACTTTTCTCGCTCCCTATCACCATCTAACCGCCCAGCAACGGGCCTCGCACATCGAACAGCTACGACAAGCAGTCGCACTACAGCGACTTCACCATGAGTTCTTACAACTACAAGACCACCAAAATGCTACTACAGAACAAGACCGGCAGCAGCAAGCATTGCGAATTCAAAATGAGCTACGCAAGATACCTCCCGGTCTTACTGCGGAACAGTACCAGGTCCAGATCCACCAAGCACAGCAGCATCTCCAGCAACTACAGCAACTTAGATTAGAGATCGATAAGCTAGCGGGGCTTCACAAATTGCAGAAACCGCTCCTTTACGCACAAGGACAACAGCATGTGAGAAGACACCCGTTGGAACCACTGATGATCTTGGGTCTCTACCCTTGGAAGGTGCTAGATTCGCCGCCGGTACTCGTAAGGGAGTGCTTGGAGTTATTGGAGTCATTGAAGGCGGAGGTCCTGGAGGAGATCCTGGGGGAGGTCCTGGAGGAGGAAGAGCAACAAGACCAACAAGACCAACAACAAGAAGAACAAAAACACCAATACCTCTCCCACCTCACCCTCCTCACCGCTCTCCTCAAAGAATACCAACTCCTCCTCCAAATCCACAAACTCCACCGCCTCCAAACCGAGCTCCGTCGTCACGCCCTCCAGGTCGTTACTCCCGCAGCCGAGCAGCCACAACAAACACTTGCGCAGCAAATACACCTCCACATCCACCGCCTCCAACTCCACATCTCACACCTCCAATCCTTCCTCACCATCACCCCCGACCAACGACCCCTCCTAGAGCGGCACCTACAAAATGAGATATCAATGCTAGAGCAGCGGCGGCTTTTTTTTTGGTACCGACGGGGGAAACGAGCACAAGGGCCATCATATATGTACGGCAGGGACCCTTTGATACTACTAGCACCACTGAAAGGCTTGTCATTGCGCTTGTTTTTGGATCTGGATCCGGTGCAGCAGCAGGTGCAGGTGCTGGAGTCGCGTGAGGAACTTGTACGGGAGTGTTTGGAGGTGTTGGGGTCGCTGAGGGAGGAGGTTGAGGAGGAGATCCTGCGGGGGGAGGACAGCGATGAGGATATGGACAGCGATGAGGATAGTGGGGAGGAGATGGACAGCGAGGACAGCGGCGAGGACAGCGGTGAGGACATGGACAGCGGCGAGGAGATGGACAGCGATGAGGTCCTGGAGGAGGAAGGCAGCGGCGAGGACAGCGGCGAGGACATGGATGAGCGAGTTATGCTCTGGTTAGGGGGGTTTCGATGATGAAAGTTGATTGTGTGAAGGACTGAGCGGGGAGACTAAAATGGAGGAGGTGTTGCGTGTGCTTTGGCTCAGTCGGTATGGTTGATGAGAGGGATTATGGGAGATACAGGAGCAAGGTCTGCTGTGTAGAAACAGTGAAGGCATGGCGTTTGTTTGCTCAAGCTGGGTTTAGGGCAAAAGTATTCCTTAGTTGGGCATTGGTAGGATCAGGATTACATGGACACGGCGTGGACTAGGACTGTATGGATGGGAATGCGAGGATAGGAGTTACAATAGAAACACTGGGTATCAAAGCGGACATGAACACGAATACCTCTAGCGTAACAGGAGCAATACCTCTAGATATTCCACTTCACCAAAGCACACTCGAGTCCGTCAAAGACTCCTGGACAATGATACGTGCCAACAACCTCTCTCTTCACACAACTACCAACGGAAGCTCGCTATAAAACACAAAAGTTAGGTTTAAAAACGAAGAAAAAAAAAGTGTACCCGGGTATCCTATGATGCCTCCACCACCAACACGTCTCTCTCTGCCTTCTACTTCTCTTTTGTAATTCAGCTCCAACAACCAGCTAAGGTAGCTGTTTCTGTCCCCCCCCCCCCCAGCTTCCTTCCATCTCTGCCAACCAAACAAAAAGGATATCAAAAACCGAACCAAACAACAACACAAACAGGTAACTAGGTAAATTACGGATTATTTTTCCTTCTCTTCTCTTCATGCTCGCTCCTCTTCCCAAGCTCAAACACTTCCCAGCCAAGCAAAGTCTTCTGTTCGTTGCGTACCTCCGAGGCTTTGATGAACATCTCCCGTTTCGTTAGAACAAAGGCATTTCTTGGGATGAGTCATGAACCAACTTCCTCTCTCTTCTTCTTTCCATGTCTTTCTTTCTTCTGGTCTGGGCCGCCGCGATAAAGTCAGGTTTCGGTCGGTCTGCCGGAGTCGGATTTCTCGCGATCTTGTCTCGAAGCGAGTGTCATGTTCTACGGGACTGAAGCTTGGATGTGACGGACGGAGAAGCCTTCTAGACGCACCAAGCAAGCCGGCTAGCTAGTCAGGCAGCCGGCCGGCCAACCAACCAGTCAGACCGCATTCGCCGACTCCGAGCGGGTGGCCCTCTCTGTGTGTTTTTTTTGATATCGAAATCGAGTACAGTTAGGTCCGATCACTGCTTTTGGGCAGCCTTCATGTTATCGGAAAGCCAGTTGAAACCCTCCTGCAGACCGGCCTTGTCTATCGCGATGGTGGGTTGTACGGCGTAGATGCGGTCCTTGAGCTTGTTGAGCTGGAGCTTCTCGGTGACCTCTTGGGGAGTCATGGCTGTAGGATGTCTCGTTAGCACAGGTCCTGTCCATAGCCCTAAGGCTTCTTCTCGCAACCCAATTCGAGCGCAGCGAGGAAAGAAAAGAGAGGCCGAGCGCAGCGGACACCTCGTCAAAAAGAAACCCAAAGGGGAAAAAGAGAGTACTCACCACCAGGAACATCCTGCTTATTAGCAAACACCAACAACAAACAATCCTTCATCTCGCGATCATTGATAATCCGATGCAACTCCACCCTCGCCTCATCGATTCTGTTATGATCCGCGCTATCCACCACGAAAATCAGACCCTGGGTTCCGCTGTAGTAATGGCGCCAGAGCGGACGGATCTTGTCCTGGCCGCCGACGTCCCAGATGTTGAACTTGATGTTTCTGAGGGTAACCGTCTCGACGTTGAAGCCCACCGTGGGGATGGTGGTGACGTGGTCTTGCAGCTTGAGCTTGTACAGGATGGTGGTCTTGCCGGCGGCGTCGAGACCGAGCATGAGCACGCGGACTTCTTTGGTGCCGAAGAGCTTGGCCATGAAGCCGAGGGACATCATGTTGCCCATTTTGGCGGCGGTGGTCTGGGGGGGGGTTGTGTATGTGTGTGTGGGAGTTGTGGTGGTTGTGGTGGGTGGTCGTGAGTTCGACCGGAGGGTTGGTTAGGTGTCTATGGATGACACGAGGAGTTCGATCGGTTCGCGACGAAGGAGTGTGTGGTCGTGGAAGGACTGATGAGGTGTCGGCTGGCGATGGGTAAGAAGCGGAATTAAGGAGTGGACTGGAGAGAAACATGTGTTAGTACGGCGTTAGAGGTTGAGGCGTGGTAGCGCACGTAGACTTGTGGAGGTGGTAATAAGGTGGGCGAGACAAGTTGAGGGAACATTGGGGAGACTGGGTGGGTTTCAAGATGGCGACGAGCCATGTGGTAGCGACACCACCAGCCAGCCAGCCAGCTTGGGGAAGAGAAGACAGACAGACAGACGAACAACATACCTTGGGTATCGTGTTGATTACAATTGGATTAGGCGCAAAGGGGTGTGTAGTGTAGTCGCGCAGTCGATGGCGTCTGTCTGGGTAGAGGGATGCTTCACGTGTCTGGTCTGGTCTGGGCGAGATATCGTCGTCGTCGTCGCAAAT
Source organism: Neurospora sp. CHS-2018b (assembly GCA_009806015.1). NCBI lineage: Eukaryota > Fungi > Ascomycota > Sordariomycetes > Sordariales > Sordariaceae > Neurospora > Neurospora sp. CHS-2018b. Next base: position 2,235,673 of record RAOV01000010.1, on the reverse strand, counting down.
AGCGCGGGTAGGTAAGGTAGGTAGCGGGCTGTGTATCGCTCGGTAGTTTTGGACAAGAGATTAATTATCCACGGCACGGGAGAGGTGAAACCTGGCAGAGGTGATCAGGCTGTTGATCCAATGTCAATGGATGTTCAAGACTGGAGAGACAGTCAGTCTCAAAGAGAAGGAAGCGCAAAAGTTCAGGAGCTCAGGAGATTTGATGAAGGCTGTCAGAGAGAAAGTCCTCTGTCACTCACTGCGTGTTTCGCTGTCGCTAATCCCAGAAGGGAACAGGGCCCTTCTACCCACGCCGAGGATATTCCCCATGGTTTGATGCCCCTGAGGAAAGAGCCAATCAGACGCCAGATCTGGAATTGCCATTTCCTTCTGCAGCTGGTCCGTGCTTCCTCCAGCAAGCCAGGCGTGGCACGAACAAGGGAGGGGCCTGGTCTAGCGGGCGCTGGCGGGATCCACTCGGAAATTCAAATCAATGTTGAATGAAGCGAGCGATGCTGAAGAATTGCCGTGACTTTCCCGGCAATCGGACCAAACGACCCCCCAAAAAATCCGGCAACTTCTCTCCGGCAATTGGGTCTGTCTGTTTCCATCGTGGGAATCATCAGACTTTAGAAGGTCAAGACAAACACCATGGGATGGGAAAACATGGGATAGTCATAGGGATACCCATGAGAATACAATCCACTTGTTATATCGGGCTTTCTATTTGCTTGCACAGGACAAACCGTTGATATGCCTCCGGCGGCCTCTCCCTCGTTGCTCTCGATGATGAGGTTTGCGGGACTGGAAGACAGCACTCATCACATTTCGCCCTCGCCCACGCAGAAGAGAACCACACCGAAGCTGGACATCGTGGTCATGAATAGGAAAACATCTAGATATCAATATGATTTCCTCTGGTATACTAAACAGCCCGCTAGGTGTACCACTGCTTGTATAAACCGCTGTTCTGTTTTGTCCTGCCCATAACCACCAAAAACAAGATCTCCAACTCGGCCCAGGGCATATGAGCGACCCTTCTTGCCACCGCCTGATTTACTCACTGTGTTCCCCATTCTCTTCCTTATCACTGGCTCATCGACCCAACACTCCTGCTCCTACAGCTGATTGTAGGCATATCATCACCATAAATGATTGGGGTCAACATCGTCAACATCGCTCGAAGAAGAGGACTCAGACCCAGTATCCCCATCCTCCCCCTCCTCCTCCTCCTCCTTCCAGTCCTCATCCTCCTCATCATCAAAATCATCGTCCTCACTACTCCCATCCTCATCCACATCCACACGCACACGATCAGCCTTCTAAGCCCTATACTCCACCACAAACCGTCTCTCAACCAACTGCAACGTCCCACTATTCTCCTCCCCCTCAAACCTCAACTTGACCCTCTCCTTGCCCTCCCCCTCGCCTTCCGCTTCGACCCCCATCACCTCCGCCTTGTAAAACGTCGTGCTGTCCGGATACAGCGCCAACACCACTTTGCCCTTTTCCAGCTTCGGCAGCTTCTTTTCTTCTTCGCCGGCGGCGGGGATGGGGATCATGCTCGACGCGGAGGTGCGGTACTCGACGCGTTGGTCCGGGTCTAGGTCCGGGTCGGCGTCTTGCACGCGGTAGCGACGGGATTTGCCCTCGCCGAGAACTTGTTGCACGCGTCCCAGCATCCATTCGGTGGTTTCGTTTCCCGTGGCGGGAGAGGGTTTGGGCTTGAAGACTACGTCTTGGCCTTTGTGGAAGGTGACTTTGGCGCGTTGGGTGGCGCCTGCTGTCGTAGGTGCTGCTGAGGTGGTGCCGTTGCTAGTGGTGCTGGTGTTGGGTTCCGGAGGGACGGAGTCCTTGGAGGGAGTGTCGCGGGGAGGCACGCTGTCGCGGGCGGTAGAAGCCCGATCACTGCCGGCGGTGGTGGTGTTGGCTCCGCCGAGCTTTCTGGTGTGGCTTGAGAGGGGAGAGGGAACGGGTGAGTCGCCGGCGCCGCCGTCAAAGTCGTACAAAGAACTAAGATCGCGGTCGCTGTGTTTATCCCTCTCCTTGTCTCCCAACCCCAACTTGTCACCCAGTCTCTCTGAGTTGCGGTCCCGATCTTTCCCACCCTCTTTATCCCCCTTCTCCCTGTCCCCACCACCACGGTCCTTGTCACCCCGATCACGGTCACGGTCCCCCCTGTCCCTCCCTTCACGGTCTCCTCCTCCTCCTCGATCCCCCTTTCCCCCACCATGCCCCCTGACCGAACTCGACCTCCCCCCGCTCCCCAAAAGGCTGGAGCTGTTTCTATCCCGTCCCGCAGCACTACTGGAATGAGGTCCCGGCGTGCCTACGCTACTATGCACCACACCTTCGCTCTCCTCCCTCGCCTTGACCAGTGCTCGCAACACCATGACATGCTCAGTCACCTCTTGGAGTTTCTGTTTGCCGATGTCGGCACCGCCCACACCGGCGCGGATGAGCGTGTCGAGCGTCTGTTCTAGGGCTGCAATGTCGGTTTTCTCTCCTCCACCACCTTCGGAGTTCTCTTTTGATGCTTCGCGTGACTTGGCAATGAGAGAGTCCTGAGCGAGAATTGCGCGTACCTGGTCGTTGGAGGTGTTAATGGAGTCGACCAGCTCGCGGATCTCGTCTTTGATGAGGGACCAGAGCTGGGCTTCTTCGCCTTGGGTGCTGGACGACGAGTTGCGGTTGGGGTTGCGGGATTGGCGGTTGCGAGACGACATTTTGGCTGTGGTGGTGTTTGGGGCGTGAGTGCCCCTGCTTGTTGTTGTTGTGAATGAGTGGTGTGGATGACAGGGGCTGGTGCAGTGTTTGGTGTGTTTTGGTGTCTTGGTGTGTCTGATACTTGGATGGGGATGTTGAGGTTCTCACGAGGTGATGCACGGTGAGGAGGGGTACCTCGGCGAGTAACTTGGACTTGGAGAACGCGTGATTGATTAAGAAGGAATTATATAACGTGATTGAGTAAGAAGCTTCTGTCCAGCAGAGACACTTGAAGAATGCCATATACTTGGGATATTTGTTTGGTGGAAGATGTCTGAAGTTGAAGAACCACACCTCTCCAAGACGGGAAGGGAAACTGGGAGCAGGGGGGTCTTAAAGAGCGTCCAAAGCACGGGCCACCAACCACATGCCCGACGATGAGCTCAGAAATGCAGCAAGTTTTATGTCCAAGTCAACAGACGAGGCAGGTAAAGTGGAAGCTCATCCCAGATCATGTAGGTTTCTGCCTTCTACATTGATTTGGAAGTAAAAGAAGGCAGGAAGGCGATGCGTGGTGATGGTAGTCGTGGTGTTGACATTTCCAAGTTATCGGCAGGCATCTCCAGTGCAACCAAGTACCTAGGTACTTACCCCACTTCTCCTCCCGGCCGGCGACCGGGCCAACATCAAGCACAGCGCGTCGTCAGCGCTAACAATTTCCCCAGAGCATCAACTGGACTTGTCTTCTTCCCGTCGAACAGACTTCCATGTTTTCATCGCCATTGGATGTTATGTTGTTCATTATGGCTCAGCCTTGGAAGACCCGAGAACATGAGGCTTGAAACAACGGATCAAGAGCCGCAATACATCCTCTGGAAAGCACAACCTCGGCGCATCCCCCATTGCAACTCTCCCATCCTTTCATGTTTCCTCAGCAATGCTCAGCCAAGCCCGCCTCTTATCTCAAAGCAGAACATATTCAACGCCCTTTCCGGCTATCATTCGCTGATCAAGTCTACCCCAACACTCATCACGAATAACCTTTGATAAAATCCATGATTTGGGGTATCAGAGTGGTATCTGAGTGGGATACTTTATCTATCCCCCAGCCTGTCCCCAACCCATCCAGCCTCTCAAAGCCAAGATAAGCTTAAACTAACCCACCACGGTGATGTTGGGGTCGCGTGCCCGAACGGTTCGAGGGGGGGTTGTGAGTGGCTGCTGATTTGATGTTTCAAGGTTGTCTTGAAAGACATGTGGTCTTCAGTTCTCTACCTTTTCTTCCTCTTTCCTCCTTCATCTTTTTCTCTCTGCTTTTTGTCTCTTTGAGTTCCAAGATCGCGGAATGCTCACATGGAAACCAGCGTTACACCGCCGATAGTGACTTGAAGACTTGAACTTGGTTACATCACCTTTGCGCAGTGAACATCGAGGGTTCCATTGCATTTTTCTACCGGCATCGAGTTCTACACCTCTACCACACATCATTCAAAGTACATTCTTCTGTCTCACCCGTCCAACTTCAGCCTCAACGGCGATATAAGCTCCCCTGTCTACAGCAGTCAACATGGGCACTCAAGACCCCATATCATCTGTCCAACCCGACCTGGAGCAACCCTCCCACGCCAGTGGCAATGGCAGCGATGGCAACGACGAACTTGACGAGTCCCGTCTCGCTCAGTTCGGCTACAAACAAGAACTCAACCGCGACTGGGGCCTAGCTCACAACTTTGGCGTTTCCTTTTCCATCATCGTCAGTCTCCCTTCTCTTTTCCCATACCTCCACACTTCACTAACACACACCACAGTCCGTCATCACCGGCCTCACCACCCTCTTCTCCTACGGCCTCTCCACCGGCGGCCCCGCCGTCATGTCCATCTCCTGGATCGTCGTCTCCTTCTTCACCCTCCTCGTCGCCACCGCCATGGCCGAAATCGTCTCCGCCATCCCCACCTCCGGCGGCCCCTACTTCTGGTCCGCCATGCTCGCCCCCCCGCGGTGGTCGCCGTTTCTAGCCTGGCTAACAGGGTGGTTCAACTTACTCGGCCAAGTAGCCGTCACGACGGGCATCACGTTTGGGCTGGCGGGACTGGTGTCTACGGCCATCACGGTCAAGAGCCCGGATTACGAACCGACGGCTGCCAAGACGATTGGCATCTATGCGGCGCTGTTGGTTAGTCATGGCGTGCTGAATACGTTTGGGGTGAAGGGGTTGAGGTTTTTGAATAATGTTAGCATTGTGCTGCATAGCGCGGGGATTACGGCGCTTTGTGTTGCTGTTTTGGCTAAGGCGCCGAAGCTCCAGAGCGCCAAGTTTGTGTTTGGGACGTATCATGATGGGACGGCGGCTGAGGAGGGGGTGGAGGGATGGGGGCAGCGCGCTTCCCCTGCTTATGTCGTCCTCTGCGGCGCGTTGCTGTCTCAGTACACCCTCACTGGTTTTGACGCCAGCGCGCACCTGAGCGAGGAGACGAAGAAGGCGAGTTGGTCTGCGCCGATTGGCGTGGTGAGCTCCGTGGGGTTCAGCTCGCTGTTTGGGTTCTTCGTGCTTATGGCTTTCCTTTTCAGCATCCAGGACTTCGAAAGGGTTCTGGATAGCAAGTACGGACAGCCTGTGCTACAAATCTTTGTGGATGTCGCCGGCGAGGACGGCGCGCTGGCGTTATTTAGCTTGATCATGGTTTGTGTATGGCATTGTGGTCTTTTTAGCATGACGAGTAATTCGCGGATGATGTTTGCGTTCGCCCGCGACAGAGGCATCGTGAGTTTCCTTTCCCCATTATCCCCCCTTCTTTTCTCAGCGAAGAACAAAAACTGACAAGCCAAAAGCCCTCCTTCTTCCACCAAGTCGACGCCCGCTTCAAGTCCCCCATCCGCGCCGTCTGGCTCGCCGCCACCCTCTCCTTCATCCTCGCCCTCCCCTCTTTAGGGAGCGAAGTCGCCTTCGCAGCCGCCACCTCCATCGCCACCATCGGCCTCTATCTCAGCTACGGCCTGCCCATCCTCATCGGGCTCTTCTGGCACAAGAACTTCACAGCCATGAAGGGTCCCTTCAACCTCGGCGCTCTCTCCCGTCCCATCGCTGGTGCTGCATGCTTGTGGATTTGTTTCATCACTGTGGTGTTTTGCTTGCCTACTGCCAACCCCGTTACCAGCCAGACGCTGAATTATACCGTGGTGGCGGTGGGCATTATTGCGGTTGGTTCAATAGGGTCGTGGGTGGTCTGGGCGAGAAGGTGGTTTACGGGCCCGGCGGCGGAGGTGGCGGAGGCGATGAGGTTGGGGGTTGATATCACGGAGCCGGGGGCGTTGGAGATGAAGGAGAAGGAGGCGTTGGAGGGCGCGAGGATGGAGGGGGAGAGTGAAAGGAGGGAGAGGGAGAGGGAGGAGAAGCAGGCGCCGGCTGTTAGTGAGTGATCATTTGCGCTCGAAGTAGCCTAACTGGACGCTTTCACAGGCGAATGGGTCGTAAGAATAAACCGAACACGTCACGGTCAGTACATTACACCTTGGGCATACTCTTTTTACGTATCCAAGCGTCTTGATTATACCTTTGAACCTAACTTCTAGGCAGTTCCTGAATGGAAGAATTGATCCCTAGGTGACTCTGGCCGATGTGTTTTCGAATTATTGTCATCCCTATCACAGTTTGGTAACGGCCCTTTGCTAGCTAAAGCGAGCCGTCATTGGACTGTCTTATGTCTTCGGTTTATTTTTACGACTACTTCGCCTCGATAGCAATATACCTACGACCTTTAGACCCCCCAATACCAACCAAGGTATCAAGCATCATCAAACTCGATAGAATCATCCCTCACCGGCGCCCCCTCCACCTTCTCATACGGATCAAAGTACCTCCCGTCCCTATCTAATACTCCAACCCCTATTCCCTAACCTTCTCCCAATCCCTTACACGTATGCGTACCTAGTCGCCGTACTGCCCACCATCATTTTGTCTCCTTTCACTCTCCATTCCCAGAACAAGGCACTGGTATCCGCTGAGCACTGCAATGACTGCCGGATGCTTTCAATGCAATGTTCTAGGTGGATGGGGTTTCTTCTTCTCCAAGGGAGGTCTGGGGGTGGTGGGAGTGTTGGGAACGGTCTACTAAAGGTTGGGAGTGAGAGAGATGGATTGGGGCTGGGATACTTGGATGGATACAAGAGTTTGCGGAGCGTGTTGAGGCAGTGGAGGTTGTGAAAGACGGAGAGTTGGATCACGTAGGACTGGGGGCTCTCCGGGGAGGTGGGTGGTTTTGTTCAGGAGGAGGGAGGCGGAGGAAGGGGGGTATTAGGGAGAGGGATATGTCTGCGAGTGTGTTGTTAGATGTGTCCTGGACCTTGCACGGAAATTGCTCCCAGTCTCAGTGAGATGGGAGTAATGTCAGGAGGGTGGGAGACGAGGGGTCTCTTACTGTTGTACAGGGCTTCCCATTTGGTGTTGACTCCGTCCGAGGACCCTTGGTATTCCGTCCTGTCGAGGTGTAAACCACTGTGGAAGACGACAGTCTTGTATGAGATTACATCGTCGGCGGGTGCTAGTGCATCCTGTCAGTCAAGTGATGGATCCAAGAGAATGAGGAAGGGTGACAGACTGTACACCGGGTTGGGAATGCATCGCCCTGAGCATCGAGTTGGTGGCTTGTGGAACCAACCGGTTGCTAGCACGCCGACGAGTGTCGCGTTCAAGGCTAGAGAAAGCCAGAACCATCTTGATGAACCGTTACGTCTTGGTGGATCCCTGAACGACGAGTTGTCTTCGTCTGTTTGATGCAGGAGACGCTCCTCATCTGAGGCCTCGGGTGGGCTTTTCCAAGTCATGGTGCTCGGTCTGGAGTTGCTCCGAGGATGCTTTCGAGCGAGACACTGGACAATACTCTCGAGTGAGAGAAGACTGGAGCGTTCGTTTTTCGTCAAGTTGATATCTCACCAAGCGAACTCGCCATTCATAGTCCCGCCAAGAGCATCCAGTTATCGCCATCACCTGAGTTTTTCACCGGAGTCTGACACTCGTCATTCATGCAGCCCCGTTGGGGTCTAGAATCTCACCCCATTTTACCGAGAGCTTACCTCCTTCCACATTTGCGTACAAGATTCGAACCATGCTCACCCATTCTTTACACCTTCTGCGAGCCTTTTCTGCATCGTCGTCATCAGTTCCCGTCGGACAGTTTTACCCCTCACGGTTGTTCCGGACCTGGGATAGGGTAATTCGGATTCTTGAAGGAATCTCACCGTTCGGATTCTGATTGTGAGGGTGCCATTTACGTCAGAAACTGACCTTAACCACCTTCCGTTTCCGTTGGAAGGAAGAGATATGCGGTTTCGAAGTTGCGGACGATCCAAGATGAAGGGGGATTGAGAGCCGCGGACACCCGCTCTTGCTTGAAAAAAGACAGGTATAAAGACAGGTGGACTTCCAGGCAGTGGTAAAGACAGCATCATCACCATCATTGCCATCCTTTACAGTCCCAACACCATCCCTTGCCATCCTCATTAACATCATCAGAAATCACCAAAGATGCAACTCACTAAAGCCCTCGCCGTCATCACCCTTCTCGGTGCTGCTCAGGCAGCCGCCATCCCTCCTGTCAACAAAGACGATGTGATTCCCATTGGCGGCGGCCCCATTGGCTCAGGCAAGCGTGGAGAGCCGACTACTGATATCATCAACAAAGACGATGTGGTGCCAGATGACGGCTACTCCCGAGGAGAAATTACCAAAAAGTCAAACGAGTATTTGGGCACTCGAGACGAGTGGAGCGGTGACGGCCCCATTGGCTCAGGATGAGGAGTAATGGAACGGGCTGCTGATGGGACCATGGTAAGCTGCCTTCACTTGATTACGCATGAGTACCTACAATAACGCCACTAACAAATGACTTGAGATTTAAAAGTCACAGTTTCGAACTTTTGATGATCCTGGAGTGTTGTTCACGAATTCTGATCGGAGTCTATTGCCTGATGTCGGACATATTTCATTGATGACGATCATGATTGCTTACCTATATACTTTGCTATTTTCCTTCACAATCATTCTCCAAATCAAGACCACTTTTGACTCTTGCTCTCCTCCATTTCCATGAATTTCATCATCCTAAGGGCCAGGCGCTTCCGAAATGGGCAGTCCAGTCGTATATACCGTGATCGATCCTCTATACTCCCGTCGGTAACACCCCTTTCTCCAGATGCATCATAACCTCTCCCCGTCATTTATTCACGCCGCCCTGCCTTTCTTCTTCCCTCTTTCCTCCCTTCATTTCGACCTTCTGTCCTTACCATCCTTCCATCCCCCTGGTGCTCCAACCCAGTAGGTTACTTAGGTATCTCAACCTCTCCTCACTTAGATCTCATCCTCAAGATCCGTGTCCTCATCGGTAGGCTTGCTACCAGGCTTGCTGGGCACGGTGGGAATAGGCTTGCTGGGGACCGTCGGGATAGGCTCCCCAAACGTGTAAAAGGGAACCGGGCCGTCAAACTCGTACTCCTCGGGCTTGTTACCGGGCTTGCTGGGGACGGGCTTGCTAGGCACGGTAGGGATGGGCTTGCTGGGGACCGTGGGAATGGGTTCACCGAAGGTGTAGGGAGCGAAGCTGAAGACGTCCTCGGGCTCAGGCTTGTTACCGGGCTTGCTGGGGACGGGCTTGCTGGGCACCGTGGGGATGGGCTTGCTGGGAACGGTGGGAATGGGCTCGCCGAAAGTGGTGGGGAGGGGGATGTTGAAGATCATTTTGATGGTGGGTGTTATGGTGGTTAATGGATGTTGGTCTGGTTGTTTTGGTTGTCGAGTTGTGGGTTTGTTGAACTGGTGGGAAGTCGAAGTGGTTGCGATGTGCTGTGTTGTGATGTTCGAGAGGAGTAGGGAAGGGGCGTACGGAGGCTTCTTATATGGCTTCACGAAGATGGGAAAGTGCTATAGAATATGGTACGAACGAAGACACCCGTCATGCTCGTTGATGGATGTTGACACTTTATGAGGATGTCGCCGTTTGATGACATTGACTTGTGTTGGTGTATCTAGTTTCATGGTCTACCAACTGCACCCATATAAGATTGGAAAAAACGGAGAATGGAACGAGGTACGTCCCCAACATCACATTTCCCGTTTGTATAACTTCAATGAGCTGACTGGAAGGAACAGGTTCTCTTTGCAATCGTCGCCGACAAAACTCTCTGGGCCACGGTCCTTGCTAGCAACACCCGTCATGAACCGAGAATAAGCCATCGCGACAGCCATTCCCAACACTCCCCAGCACGTTTGTTAGCAACGGTAATCATCCCATGTGCACCAGGAGAGCGAAACACCCCCACGCTATAACAACATGCTGCCAACTACACTCCTTACTCCCTCCATCAAACGCAAGTCTCCATTTCTTGTTCAATTTTGCCCCTCTCCCTCCTTGGCCTTCACGGATCTCCCAATCCAACAAGTGTTATAAATAAAGTAGGGACCTTCTTTGCTGACCGAGTTGAAGAAGAGACTGGAGACGTTTAAGCGGAGAAAGAGACCAAAAAAAAAGTCACCAACCATTGTTCGAACGCACCACCTCTCCAAACAAGAGCAAAAAGGAGCAAAAAAACAACAACCGCTCGTTCAGAGCAATGGTGAACCGTTTGAATACCTTATTCTGTCGACTGGAGTGTTCCCAGATACCATATAGGTAGACCGGCTACTAGGTAGTGAAGACCCCTCTACGTGTCTTAGCACACACCGTTCCCGATCCGGACAGGCAATAGGTTTTTGAGTTTTGGGGACTCAAACGGTAGACCACTGTGCCATCTGACCAAGCGGTTGTTGTTGGGAAGAGTAACCAACCAGGTCCCTTATATGGTCATTAGGGGGTTTGATATCGGATGAAGGAGGGGTAGGGGAGGTGCCCCTTCCTTTCTTTTCTTCCTCTGCCCTTGTGCTCACCCGCTGCTACCACCTGAGCTTTTGGTTCCTTCTTCGTCGTTATATCCTCCCTCTCCCTCAACAACCTCGACGAACACTCCAGCCCCAAAGCGCCTCAACTCCCTGGTTGACTCTCGGTATGTCCGTACTCCGTCATCTTGATCCTGTCCCCAGTATAAGCTGAGAAATGAAACGCGAAGTCAGGGAGAGGGCATGGTGATGGTCAAATTGAGGTGATCCGGAATTGAGTCAAGGTAAGGTAAAGAGTTGATGCAAGTCCGCTGGCTACACTACAAGCTTGCCGCCAGGTCGGATAGAACTCGAAGTTCGGTTTATGTTGGCTTCAATTGAAGCGGCTCAGTGTCTTTTCTTCCACTCTTTTCCCGTTCTTGAATTTCCCCTTGTCTTCTGCTTACCTCTAGCATCTTACCAGTTCTACCTTACAATACACCCCTGGAAAGTTTGTTAGCTCGAGACCTCTGGTCAACTTGTCCAGGCGTTTCCACATCAAGTTTATGTGTTTTCTTCGATTACTGGGGGCTTAAAATCAATATGAATATGTCAAATCAGATTCTAAGAATCTGTTTTTGGTTAATGATTATACATTTCCAAATACCATTACGGCATCGAGGACGGGTTAGTATGAGTCTATTTGGATTTTGGGGTGCTAAACTAATAAACAAACCAGCATTGGACTGTATGCTTCAAGAGAAAGGCCCACGTTGCAGAATCCTCGAGCTCCCGCTCCCGTCTTCTGAAGCCAAGAGCAGCAACTCAAAGGCCAACGTCCCACGACAGATGACATTGAAGCATTCTCTACCATTTCTTCCCCGCAAGTACCTGCTCAAGTCTTCCCGAATGAGGCGCGAAGAGGTGGTAATTAAGTAGGCTTCCCTTGCATCCGAAAGCCGACAGGACCGGATCGACCCGCGAGGTGAGACAAAGATCGGAAAAACTTCCCGAAGATCACCACCCCCCACGCGCCCCCCAAAAGGTCAAAGATGACGACGCAAGCAAATGCAGGGTATTCCCGCCATTCCGAACATGCAGATCTCAAGGGCTCTAGGTAAGACATATTACTAGATGGTATCCCCCAGCGACAGGCCTACAGAATTTCCATTACCAAACCGAGTGTTTGGGGACGGTGGGTGAGGCGCCGTACGACGTCAGGCTTCGCCGGGTGTCATTCCGCGCTTTTAGCAATCTGGGATGGGGAAGTTGAGTAAACCCTGTGTTTTGAGGTTGATAGGTTGGATGCTTTGTCGTCTCTTGCGAGAAGACGAGCTGAAGTGAGCCCGATATGGCATATACGGGGGCCGACTGGATGAGAAGATGGACCGAGGAATGAAGCGACGGCGGCCTGGACGACGAATGACGCTCGGCAAGGATTGAGCAGCTCTCAAGCACGGAATTCCTCGAATTCATCACGAGATCAAGCCAGTTTCTCGAACATGGCCTCCCCGACTATAAGTCGCCAGTAAGACCTCCCGTCGGAAAGAGGAGCTCCAGTCACCACACAGCACCTCTCACACGAATTCACCATACCACCACTTGAACTTGGCCTATACACCAACAGTCAGCATAAAAGCCTCCTAAGATGATCCTCAAAGAAGACCCAACAACAACCTCCAACATGACCCCAAAGGAGGACGCCACCTCCCCAAAGGACAACAAACCCACGACCACCACAACCCCAACCATCTCAGCCTCAAACGAATACTTCCCCCTCCACTCCCTCATCATCGGCCGCGCCTCCCATTCCCTCTTCCCCTCCGAACCTCCGCACATGATCCGCGCAACCATGCCCCTCCCCCACCACTCCGAATTCCGTCCTCACCACCCCTTCCCCGCCTCCATCGTCGCCAAGGCAGACGAAGAACTCGACAATTTCGCCCGGGTGATGACGGAAAGGTTCGGAATCAAGGTGTACAGACCGAAAGAAGTAAATTGGGCCAAGGCGAATGGAGGAAGGGGCGGGTATACGGGGGCTATGCCGAGGGATGGACTGATGGTTGTGGGGAGGACGGTGGTTGAGGCGTGTTTTGGGTGGGGGTGTAGGAGGGGGGAGGTTGAGGTTGCGTTTGGGGGGGTTTTGGAGGAGGTTGTGGGTGAGGTGGAAAGGAAAGGGGAGGATGTGAGGATTTGTAGAGCGCCGAGGATTGTGGGGAGGGATACGTTGTATGATGGGCTTTTGGATCAGGATGAGGATGAGGACAAGGATGAGGAGCACAAGCCGGAAGATGACGTGAAACAGAACGGGACTCCGAAAGAAAAGACCCAGAGCGGCAAGAACACCACCCTCACAAAATGGGCAATCAACAACACCCGCCCCGCCTTCGACTGCGCAGACTTCATGCGCTTCGGCACCGTCCTCATCGGCCAGCTCTCCAACGTCACCAACCCCAAAGGCGTCGACTATCTCCGCGCCGTGCTTCCCTCCCCTTACACCGTCGAGCTCCTAAACATCACAGACGACCACGCGATGCACATCGACGCTACCATCCTTCCTTTGCGTCATGGAACGTTGATCTACTGCCCCTCGCGCGTCACGGAGGAGGAACTGCGACGGCACGAGGTTTTTAGGGACTGGGAGTTGAGACCGCTGCCGTGGAACCCGGAGGAAGAAGAAGAGAATGATGATGATGATGATGGACCGCCGAGGTACATGTGCTCCAAGTGGTTGGTTCTCAATGCTATGAGTGTGAACGAGAAGACTATTGTGGTGGAGGAGAGGCAGGAGAGGTTTGCGAGGTGGTTGGAGGAGGAGTTTGGGATGGAGGTTGTGAGGTTGCCGTTTAGACACGTGAATAGCTTGGGGGGATCGTTTCATTGTGCTACTGTTGATTTGGTTAGAGGGGAGTTTTAAGGTAAGGTAGTGGGAGGGTGGAGGGTGAGAATGAGGGCAGTCGTGGTGATGGTCCTCTTTGTGGGACCGATGATGTTGATAGTGAAAACAGATTGAGTGATATTTCCTTGTTATTTCGATATTCCTTCCTGTCGAAGTGGTCGTAAAAATAAACCGAACATGGACAGTCCAATACGGCTGATAGATCAGAATACAAGGTATCTTTTTCAAGTCCCTGCTCAGGTCGTTCGGTGATATGGCACGGTTCAGTTGAACTGGCTGTCCCCAGGCCATTAAAAGTGAGGGTCCTGAGGTATGTGGTATGCGAGATGCACGATGATCTGCGATGTGCGCGGCCATCAAGGTAGTAAATTCGCCCCGGCCGAGTCGACGAGATGCGGAAAGTTATTGAACAGGCCAGCAAGGCTTTGACTCATCCGTGGACCGCTTCCTGTCGTTGTCATCCTCCTCTGAACACTGAACCTCCGGTTCTCCCTTTTTCTGGACGTGACCTGTTTTGCTCAACGTAGTGAACATGAACCATTGCCATCGATTGCTCCTGGCCCTACCTTCGATCTCGTCCGCGGACTGTGTGCTGTAGACCTCAAACAGCCAAAACAACACGAAGGTGTCATCAAGCCATGACGCTTGACGAGGTGTCATGTCGTGTGAAGAAGAACAACGCGAATGCCTTCGTGATCCATCCTGAGGAGGATATCTTTTTCCTCCATAAAAGGTCCTCCTCCCAGGCCTTTTCATGAACCCCAAGAAGAACGGCCATCTCCTTTGTAGCCCACTCGAGCAAACCCAGGGTCAGACACGAAGATCAACACAACAGACCACCAGTTTTCCAAACCTCCAAAATGACTTCCACTTCTTTGAGGACAGCTTCACCAGCACCCTCATCACAGCCAGCAAATCTTCAACTCCAAATCAACACGTCCACTCAGGCCGACGATGAAAACATGGAGGACGCCAATTCCAGCTTCATCAGGTCATCCGCTCCATCTCCATCACCCACTCTATCAAGCCTACCTCGCCCCATTGTCCCTTCGGACCTGGAGCCCAGCCCATCCATCTACTCCCCTCGACCTGAGCCTCTACCAAGCGCGGCAACTTCAACGCGGAGTGCCTCCCCCGTAGGCGTTGGTCCAACTCGCCCTAACTCGCCGGCACGTCTAGTGGACGAAGACGTACCCCTGATTCCGGAAGCGCCTAGCTCGCCAGTTCTGGCACACTCTGTGCCTATCCCCGTGGTTGCGCCGGTTGCTGTACCCGACATCAACCCATACGCAAACCCAAGCCCAGATCAAAGTGGAAGCCCCGAAACCATAACCACAGCCACGCCTTCACTCACTCCTCCCACCGCTGCTACCACCGACAACACCTCGGAGGAAGAAGACTCAATCGCCTCAGACCCTTCGCCTATCTCGTCAGTCAGCTTACCAGCCAGCTCACAAACGCACCCGGACACGGAAATAGACACAGACACATATATACTCAACCCCAACACTCCAAACCCAATCCCCACCGACACCCCCAACAACACAACCATCCGTTCCCTCCCCAACATCCGCTCCCTCATTTCCCTCTCCAACCACGGGTACTACGGGCACTTCCCCCCCTACGGCACCGGTTACTTCTTCCCCGACCCCGACCCCGACTCCGACCCCGATAACCAGATGCAGGACAACATGCAAGGTTCCATCTCTCCTTCCCGGACCTTCCCTATGGGTTCCCCTATGGGTTCCCCTATGGGTTCCCCTATGGGCGAGGGGTACTGGCCTCCGTATGGGCATGGGATTTGGGTCCCTGAGAGCGGGCTGGTTATGTTAGGGTGGCGAGTGGGGAGGATAGATATGCGAGTAGTATGGAAAGGGAAAGGGAGAGGGAGCCTGAGAGTGGTACTGGTGCTGGTGCTGGGGGTGCCGAGACGGTGACGCCGACGGACGACGGACGGTGAGGCAGGTGAATGAGGGCGAGCAGCGTGAGTAGGAGGAATTCACATCTCTTTCAAGGGCCTGCCTTACGGACGCGGGTATTAGCTCTAGCCGGTTCAGCTGGCGAAGTGGTAGCGAGGTGAAGGTGAAGGGAAGCAGGACTGCCTTGGTGTGGACTGGATGGCTAGGTACTAGATTTGAAAAGAGTCTTGAGGAGGTCTCGAAAGGGATTTCCGAAAGAAAGGGAAGAGAGAGGGCAAGGATGGAGAAATGCATTATTAGGTGGATGAACAAAGCGATGGTATGGACAGTGGAAGGATACGTCCGTGGATGTTACGAGCAAGGCGTATGTCCACCACGACTTGGGGAAAAGAGGGAAGGAAGTAGAGGTAGAGGGAGGAAAAAAAACATACCGAAATGAATGAACCATACCACTTGGGAGAATCGCAAGTTCATGCTAGGGACGTGGAGCTGTTGTGCCTGAAACAGAGGAGCTTGAGACCTATCGCAAGCCGGCATGAACGCGTGTTCCGTGGCCGTCGAGGTAGAAAGACAGGACACTCGTCCGGAGGTTATCGTCGAAATGAGGAAGTTAAAGTGTTGAGACAAAACATCACGAATCACAGGAAACCGAATTGTTGATCATCTTGTTTTTGTGCCACGCAAAACACCCCTGAATTGTATGCTATGTCGCCAGAATCCCTGAAAGCCCGACCGTCACGCCTCCAAATGGATCCCAAATGCTGCTGACTAGGTTTGTAGGCGGCAGATGGACTGCCGGAGGAAGCCCCAGATGCATTGTAACAAAGAATGCACACCCTCGCAAACACCCGGTGAGATAGAAGAGAAGGACGACAAAGCACTGAGGAGAGCGATACGCTTATTTCTCCTTCTTGGGCTTGGCACCCTTGACCTTGGCAGTGCCACGGAGGGTCTTTTGGCGGTTCTTGCGCTGCTTGCCTGTGGGGGTGTTAGTGAATGGCCTTGATGACCAAGAGGGGAACACAAAAACATACGCTGCTGGCGAGAAGCCTTCTCGATCTTGGAGGCAAGGCCGACACGGACAAGACGGTAGTGGGGCTCGAACTTCTTCATGGCCTCGGGGGAGTCATAGACGAGGGCGAAGCCAGTGGTCTTGCCGCCACCGAACTGGGTGCGGAGACCAAAGACGTTGACCTGGTCCTTGGTGGCCTTGTAGAGGGTGGCCAGCTTCTCGCGGAGCTCGTCCTTGGAGATGTTGGGACGGTTGGGGTGGAGGATATCCCTGTATGTGTTAAAAAGCAGGAGTAAGCAAGACTGTCCTTAAGTTGTTGAGGGAGCAACAACCGCGCATGGCAAAGCAGCTTTGGACTTGATGTGTCTCCTTCTCCGCCTCCCTCAGATTTGTATCACGATCACCGAAGCGAACGCGACAAACCACCGCCCACTCTCCCACAAGATGTTGTTGCGGTGTCTTTCTTGTCTGTTTTGCCCCATCATCATAATCCGCATCATGATCCCCCGCGAAACCGCAAGTCTTTCAGCAAGGGTCAAATGTGTTTTCTCCTTGTGTTTGTTTCCCATCTCTTTCTGGCCTCTTGAGCATCAGGCTGCTGATTTCGCAGGGTACAAATGTGGATGATGGATGTGGGGGTATGATTGACTCGATCGATCGCGCATCTCGGGAAGAGGGTTTCTGTCGGTGGTTTTGTCGCATTGCTTTGGTGGGACTTCGATGGAAGTTTTGCTCGGATATGCTCTGTGAAAGACTTGTGAAGGTAGACATCAAAAATAATCCATTGCTGCCTTGCTGCCACGGCGTTTACTGTCAGATTGGCAGAAAGAGGGCAACGTACACGACCATCTGCTTGCGGCCAAGCAGAGGGTTGCGGATGAACTTGCGAGTGCGCAGGGTGACGGGGGAGTCGGAGTCAGCCATCTTGGTGTCTTGCGGGCGAGTTGACGATCAAGACCGAAAAGTGCAGCAAATGGAGGAGCGTTGTGCTTTTTTTGAAGTTTAGGTGTTTTTGCACTCGCCGCGCACGGGGCACTTGCAACTTGCGGGTGGAGCCACTCAGAAAATTCCACTCCCGTGCCGCTTAATTGGGTGCAAGCCCTAATCTACGGGAGTGTGGCCTGAGATATGAGGCGCAAGTCTTGGCGCTGCTGCTTTGAGAGTGGACCGTGCGTCAACACGACTGGACTTTCAAAGTGCACGGACCGCCACCTTGCCAAGCAAGTCCTGGACTCGTCGTTGCTGGGCCAACTGCAATCGTCCAAATCAACAAACAGGTGGCCGAGGACATCCTCTCATCCAACAACATTCGCGACCAAGATGCTACCTGCTTCTTTCACTGCATTATTTTTACGAGACCTCTTGCGGATCGTATTAAAGAGTGCTGGTTATGTTAGACTTTTCTATCTAGTGATTGTCTGCCTCTCCTTAGAAGCATCGAAGCGGACAATGCCGACAGCCATCAAGGTCGACCGATAAGCTCTGACGATAAGCGACAAGCGGGTATCAATTATACCACCCCAGCGTCGAGCTCCAGCGCTCTCCAGCTCCCCAAGACCAACCACCACCAAGCCGCCCCCTACTTCCGCCTCAACTGACAGATGTGTATCGGCATCAAGTCATTATAGAACGGCCCAGTCTGCTCAGACCTAGGCGGCACCGGAAACTCCGCATGAACCACCTCCAACCCTCTTCCCTCACACACGCTCAGGAAGCTCTCATAAGTCTCCCGATTCCTCTCCGTCGCCGCAATCACCACCTCCGCCTTGGGAAACAATCCCACAACCTCTTCAACCGTTGCCACCAACGCCGGAATAACGCTCTTATCATATGTGATATCCGCGCCCAGTACCACATCCACTTCTCGTCCTCCGTTCCATTGTTCCTCCTCGGTGCCGACAAGCGCGTGACCCCACCATAGCTCCATCGGCTGGACGGCGTCAGACCCCTGAAGCCCGTTGAGGAAAAGACTGTCGGGCAGGTTGGCCACGACTTCATCTGACCCGTCGGTGGCGATGACGTGTTTGGAGCCGAGATACTTGGCGCAGAGGATAGAGACGTACCCCGTGCCTGCGCCGAGTTCGAGCACACGCTTGCCGCGGACGAGGGAGGGGTGGGCGAGGAGGTACTGTCCCAGGTGGAGGGAGGCTTCCCAAGTGCGGAGGCCGGTGGTACCGGAGGCGGCGATGAGGTTGCGGGATTCTAGGAGGGTGATGTGCGGCTTCTCGTCACGAGAAGCCGACGATGCCCCTTCCCGGCCCGGCTCCGGATCTTCTTTTACGGCATCACTGCCGACGTCGAGATTTTGATCGAGAAGAGACAGGTGGTAAGTGACGTAGCACTTTTGCTGCGCGGCATCGGCCTCGGAGGGTAACCGCAGCGAGAGCAGATGGGATAATCTTGTGTAGAGATTGTCCGAGAGGCCCTAGTGAATGATTGCAAAAGTAGACTTGGTGAGGAAACTTGCACTGCAATAAAGTAACTCTAACTTTGCAGCAGCAGCCAGCCGAGACCTTCTTCCCACTTTGAATTCCGGCCACACCTTTCAACGCAACTGAAATGACAATTACAGAAACTTACATATCTATCCCAATCTTCAATACTTCCCTCGATCCTCTTGACCAACTCCTTCAGGATCCTCAGCTGGTACCGCGGAGGTGCGGGATTCTTGATGTCCTCGCTAAAAAGCTGCTCGTACAGTGTCTCTTGGACTGATGCATCGCACAGGTACTCGCCGTCGGGGTAGTCCACGACCGGCTCGAGCTGGAGGTATTGCCGGCAAAAGCGAGCAATTTGCATATGCTTGCGCTTTATTTGGGTCGTTCGAGCCATTGTTGATGTGGCTTGCCGGCAGCACAGTGAGGCAATGGTGAGGTGGTGACGGCGGTCGTGGACAGACAAAAAGTTCAGCGACTTTGCGAACTTGGGAAGTTTGGATATCGCGGACCCACTTTTTCTTTCCCGTTCGGTGCAGTCACGTGGGCCCTCGTTCGGCGCATCTCTTTTCGGGCTTGGCAGTTAACCACCAACGTCGACACTCGCTTCTTTCAGAAGAACACATATCTTGAGCGTCTTTCAACAGAATCATCCACTCTCTCCAAGTTTGATATCAACGGCACAGGAAATCTTGCACTCGACGAAGGTAACTGTCATTCTTCACCACGACGGAAAGTGGCGCACCACTAACAAAAACGCAAGAAACCAATGCACCAAACCGCAATCCAATGTCGATTGGTACCGGCTATCGACCTTAGGGCCACGAGCCTTGCTCTCACAAAGATGCGACAGACCGATGCTTTACACGATAACTGACCGTGCGGAACCGCCCACAACCCCATGGGACATTTGAGCACCTGGACCAGACAGCACCGGAACCCCCACCACGGGCCCTCGAGTTCCCCGGCGGCTCACGGGCGGACCTACCTGCCCTAATAGGACGGCATACCGAATCCGAATCGATCATTCCGAGTCAATAGTCCCGGACTTGGAAGGCCGGCATGCACGCCCAACATGGGTTGAGTCTTGAATGCCCGAATCATCGTCGAGCACAGCAATGGGATGGATGATAGGTACACAGCATCTAAGCGAGGCTCATCTAGAATCCCACGACATCTCCTCTCAACAGCCCATGACATCCCATGACATTGTGTGCCGGAACTGCAGGAAGCAAGCGAATAACTCATACTTGTGTAGGTGGTTAGCCGGCTGGCGACACAGGCAATGTCTGGGGGATTGATATAGACAGTGGAGGTAAGTAAGTACACCCCCAAGCACCTACCCTAGTAGGTACCTAGGCATGGGGGACTTGACGTATTAACCTATTGACACTGGAAGTCATGGTTCCACTGTGTCGCTTATCGGCTTCTTTCTTGCTTTGTCTCCCGGTCGGTGCATCTCCTTGTCTTCCTGTTCCTGTCCGCCAGGCAACGCAGGCAACGGTCTTTCGGTCCCTTTTTACCGCCCGGATTTTCCTATTCTGTCCCCCTGGCTGTTGTCGAGGCATGATTGTCTTAGGTGTCGGAAGCGGGTCAGTACATGTGCCCTCGTCCTTGCAAGGAACATTCCAGTCCCCCGTCGTCCTAGCCGCTGTCTACACTAGGGAGACTGTTGGACTGCACTGCAGAATGACGATACAATGGGATGACACAAAGGAAGAAGTCTGGTGGAACACTAGACCATGATGTCCCCGACTGTCGAAGGTTAGGTCACAACCCTGATTGACATAACTTCCCTCGCTGATAGGTTAACTTTGTCCCATCTATGCATGATGTCTACTAACGCCAACACGATGAATACGAGTTTCAAGTCCCTCCCTCCTTCCCGAAGGAACTGAACTTTGTGTCTGGTTCGCCTTACCCATTGCAGGTGCAGTTGAGCCTAGCCTGGCTGGGCCTGGACTGGACGAAGCCGGGCAACGAGTCCCACAAGAGAAGAGGGCCGCGCCGCTGCCGGAAATGCAGTGTGCGGCTGGTGTTGCCTTGATTCAGTTTGCCTGTGATGTAGCTTACCTAGTGCCTATCTCCAGAGGTACACTACCTAGCTGCGTCTTGTCTTGCCTTGCCCTGCGCTGACGAGCACCTCTAGCTCAGGGCCGTCAAGTGCCCCCCTCAGTTGTGGGAGAAAACATAGAGTGTGTCCAATCTTCTTTCTCCATGAGGAAGTAATCCGCGGTACCCTGATACTTTGTAAGCTACCAGCGTCAAGCCACCTGTGCCATCCATAGTCAAGGATCTGTAAGTTGCCCCTGGACAGCCTTGACGGATAGATCATCTACACAGATCCCTACCTTACCTACGGATAGATTTGTCCTCAACACCCAGTACCCGCACACCAGACGTCTGCTATGACATGACATGAAGACATGCCCGCGTGCCCTGGGCTGCCAGTCAAGCTCCCGAGACCCCGGACCCGGACCCCAGATGGCACCAGACGGACCCAAGTCCTAGAACCCGGAATAGGGGTTTGCTCGAGCGACATGGAGCCAGACCAGTCCAGATCAGCGTTTATCTGATCTGCTGACAGTCCATCCGGCCTCACGCATCCCAGTAAGGCATTTGCTAGTTGGCTAATTGCCACCCCACCTCCTTCCCTTCCAGTTCGTCCATTATTCCCATCGTGTCCCAGGCTGGGCACGCTACCTCTACGGTGGAGGTATCTTCTAAAGCAGGTCCGTCCATCTACCTTACATCTCCTCGGCACCATGGGCCCCGTATCCCCGTATCTTCATGCAGCTAATATACTGCAAAGCGATATCTCAACATGCACGATCTGCAACCTCCCGGTTTCAGAAATAGATTGTGTAGCCTTAGGTCCCTACAAGTCATTGGTGATTTGGATCCAGCCCAGTACCTTATGGTCTAGTCCAGTGCCCATTCCTCCATCTTCAATTCTGAGCGAGGTTTTCTTGTTCGCACTGGAAAGTAGACGTCGATGTACTCATACAGTGCCTTTGGACGAGACGGACTCGAGCGGGAGTAACAAGACCCCCCCCCATGGGGTCAAGAGTTACCCATCCTTCTCCGTGGTCATGTGTACTACACGACATGAGATCATGAACGCCTTTCGGAGCACCGTTTTGACGGGCGGGAGAAGGTTGGAGGGACGGAGAAAAGGATACGGGAGAAGAAGACACGGGAGAAACTCGACGGGAGAAGGAGAAGCCCAAGTGGAAGCCGACTACATCCGCAACGATCATGGATTGAAAGAAAGCACCCTCAGTACAAACTCTGAACCGAATCACACAATTATTGACAGGCAGACTAAATCTTAGCATTACTTTTCTCTCTCTACTACTTAACTAATTGAGAACTTTTACCTAGACTACCTAGACTATGGTACTACCGTAGGTATGATAATGATGCTGTATCTACCCTTCTTGACTGATCGATGAACACACACACATGCAGACTTTCGAGCAAACCAGAACCAGAACCAGAACCAGAAACCAGAAACCAGACAACACGGGAATACCGAATACCTCAAGGAAAATAAAAACAGAACAACAACAACAACAACGGAGAAAAACAAGGACGCCCCGAAAGTGTTGTGAAATATGTTCTCTCCGAAACAAGTAAGGAAATCCCGAACTGTAGAGCAAGTAGCTTGTAAACAACATGAACAAGGTAAACGAATCTCTTTCTCTGATGACAAAGTGAATATGAAATGCAGTGCAGCAGCAGTGCTACCCCTCCTCATGGAGGTTAGTAGTGATATGATACCTGACTTCCTGCCAGGATTCTCTCGGGCGTAATGCAAGGCACGACGGAGGCGCGAGGGGGGTATGTTATGTCGTGACTCCTCGAGGCTGGTCGTACATATGTCCTTCCCCATCCTTCAAGCCCATGACCATGACCATGACCATGACCATGTCCCTGCCCGTGTCCGTGTCCCTTACCCTGCCGGCCGAGGCCTTGCTTGCTTCGTTGGGCCTCTTTTGTGCTCTCTACTCCTTTCCCGACCAAGCTGAGAGTTCATTCCTGGCCGCATTCGTGCTTTTTTTTTTTTTTTTGCACCCCCCGAACCGCCTGTGTAACGCCGCGTACCAACTGAACGCCCTTCAATACCCCCAAATACCGTGTGTCTGTATTCCTGTTGTATCTTGTGCTACCGCCAGCCAGCCTGTGATGTCCACTCGGAGACATACATAGCTTGATAATACTATTCAAACCACAGACACACTGTAGGGTCTTCTCAACAAGACCACTTCCTCCTCCCAGTTATTGGGTATCAATGTGGTAAGAGAGGCCGAGCAGGACGATCTCAGCGGTGGCTCGCAAGAGAAGCCCTGTGTTGTCCATCAGCATGAAGCGCCTGGTGACGTTGTTGCTGCTCGTAAACCCCCTGATGATGGCCATGAGCATTATGGTCAGGGCCACCGACCTGCACCACACTCTCACTAGGCACATACGCCTGTCCATTTGACAGCCCGTTGGCCAATGCTCCACTACCAGCTGCCGAAGACCCGACTGAGTCCCTCCTGTTACTCGTGGAAACCGAAGGCAGCGGCTCCGCAGTATAAGTGTTCATGTCAAATGCCGACCCCTGGCTCTGCAAGCTTCTTCCCTCTTCGCCGAAAATGCTTTGAGGTTCCCCGGCACCCGCGCTTGCTCCCGAAACCGAGGAGTGGTAGGTATCCGTAGAGGTAGAGTGGGAGCGGACAGAGGAAGAGTGACCAGCGCTAGCGGTGCTAGCTGATCCGTAAGACGCGGGGAGACCATCGAAGCCCCCGTAGGCAGTTGCGGAAGCAGCGACGTCGGCGAGGGAGCTTGATACTCCTGGTTGAGAGGTCTTGATAGCTGCACCGGGGTAGGGGAGCGATGAGCGGGAGGTGCCGGCTGTGGGGTTCGGCAACAACCGATCGGCGCCGGTGCTGGTTGTTGGTAGGGACGCAGCTACACCGGAGAAAGAGAAGTTAGGGGACTGGGATTCCGTTGTAGGTGTTCCGTGGCCGTGGTGAGCACCATGATGTGCCGGGCGATGGACGAGGCTCGAGCTTCCGTACCCCCCGTAAGACTCAGGAGCTGAGTCCATGTACACTCCACCGTAAGCGGTCTTTCTGGCAGCAGAACCCCAACTAGGTACGATACCGACCGTCTCATGAGCCATAGCATGTACTGGAGGGTATCCCGCTGCAGTATAATCACCGAATTGACCGGACACGCCAACCGCGGTAGGATCGCCGTAAGGGTTGGGGGCTGAGGCGTATGAGGCTGTGGCAGGGAAGTACTGTTTATGACTGGTCGGCGGCGGAGCTTGGTGGTGACCGTATGCGTAACCACGACCGTATTGAGCCATGAGAGGATCTTCCGCAGGGAGGCCGCTGATGCCAACGGCGCCGGGATGTTGACCGTAGTGGAGGGAGGCCGGGCTCATGGTATGTTTGTTGGCATAGAGGCGGGCATCATCGACGGAGTAGCCGAAGTCGGAGGATGTATCGGGCTTCAAGGGGATGTCGCGGGAGGAGACCTGTGGAAGAAAAAGAAGGGTTAGTGGTGGTGATGCAAACAGACCTGAAGAAGCAAGGACAGTCTGTACTAACCCGAAGAAACAGACACTGCTCTACCCCTGCATTCTTGCAGTTCGTACAGGGTTGACCTTGGCCCGGGTCACCGCTGCATCTGATCTTGCGTTTGCGACAACGTCCGCACTGATGGCTGTCAGTTTTGCTCAACAAAAGGTGAAGTCGAAGTGAGGCGGAAGGTCCTCAAGAGGTTAAACCTACAGCAACAGCAATCCTCTTCCTCTGCGGCTGCGACTCCGCATCCATCGCCGACGAAGATCCTTGATCAGACATGGTAAGAGCTCCAACGCCAAGTGCAGCAGATGCTGAGCCTATTCTCCCTTGCGAGTGATGTCCGTGATGGGGGTGGGCAGAGTGGTGCTCCGAAGAAGAGTAACTCCTACGTTGCTCGGTAGAATATGGACCGCCGTGACAAAAGTAAGGAGGGCCGGCGCGACTACTATATCGTCTTTGATCGTGTGTGTGGTGACCGTGATGGGGAGGGGTATAGCAGGTCTGGGACACCATTTCCTTATGTTGTCTCGTCCGATGTCTGTCCAGCCACACCTCAGCTAAACCTCAAAACCGTGGTCTATCTCTCTGTTTTGCCTGATCGGATTTTGCTCGAAACCCTTTGCCTTTTGGCCTGAACTGATAAGATTTCTCCGTGTCAGATTTCTGATGGCGATCAAAAGCCTTGAAACTCCGCCTGGGCGTCCGTTGTTAGACACCGATCAGGGTCTGATCCTTGCAAGAGGCAGTGGTGTGCAGGTCCTGAGAGACTTGCTCGGCTGTGGTAGCTCGTAGGGGTGAGGTGCTGCAGGGCGAGCTTTGCAAACTACTGCAGCTGGTAACAGGGATGTGAATCGCTGCTGGAGAGGTGACAATGTTGTGGAAAGGTACGAAGAAACTGTTCGTTTGGTTTGGGCTCCTAAAAGCTCTGTGAAGGCGGGGTGAATGTGTTCTGAGTGGATGGTGATCAGACACAGCAGCGCCAAATGCAGACGGGGCAGACTCTGAACTGGATCCTTCCTGTCTGATTGCTCTTGATCCGGACTCGACTCGATCGTTCAAGGTTGATTAAGCCCGATAAGAAGAGCTGGTGTGAGAACAGACTCAGAATCCCTCGGTGGCCTGACTGAGAAGGTGCTGTCTATGGTTGTCTAGGTACCCTAATGCGTAAGGTATGCGTGTCTTGTGTTGCGCTCCAGCTACTAGATAGGAAGCCCGGGACCTGATTGACGTACGTTTTGTGAGCGAGTGTTCATGCTAGAGCTGCTAGTCAAGCTTTGTCCCACACACCACCCCCCGTTCATTTCACTCTCACTCCGGATTTTTCTCGCCTCCCTTCGAGTGATCCCCTCTCCCAGGACTTCGTTCATTTGATTTTGTACACACCGACACACACCGAGGGCATCTTGTAACCCTCAACCCGGAACTCAGGCACGAAAAGCCTATTCTAGATACACAACCCCCGGATAACCAAGAAGAGAAACTTGAAAGGACTGGGAAAAAGAGGAAGGACAAAGACCAACCTGACAGGTCGCTTACTCGCGTACTTGACCTCGGTGTGAAGAGGTTGTGAACTCGGATGTTTAAGTCGTGCGTGCGTCGTGTATGTCTGTACGGCTGTAGTAATGTCTCGAATCTATAAAACTCGGGTGACCGCGGCCGTGTCTCTGTCTCTCGGACAAGTCTGTCTGACTGGGGAATCCTCGAACGAAGGGCTTGGACGTATGGCAATGCGAGAAAGCGAGAGGATGCCGTGCCGCAGGCGGCAAGTGATTAAAGACTGATCGATTATGTCGAGGGTTGCTCGGTTGATATGAAGGGGTAGCGACCTGGAAGCCAAGTTGATATGAAATCCAACCGAACTGAGAAAGGCAGTGACCTGAAAGTCTTGAAAGTCAAAGAGAAAGAAACGAGAGACAAGACGGATACAGAAAACAGAGAAGAGGTGTTGCAGGAGATGTCATAGTGTTATAAGTCCTCGGTCTCACCTAGTTCTCTTCATGCTCTGATGACAGGATAGTCAACAAGCCCCCCCTGTCCCCCCTGTCCGGACTGCCCAGACTTGAGCACGAACCAACCGTGAGCATATGCTCTGTTTGTAGTCACTTCATCGTGCAGTCTAGCCACTTAGCCAGGGCAGTCAAGCTCCTCACTGTCATAGAAGGAGCAGTAGGCAATCTCTGTACAGTATGATCTCGTCGGAGACTAGTTAGTTTATTACAACCTCTGAAAGACCGTATCGTATCATGCATACACTTACATGATACCAAACCATACCCCAGCTTGCTTCCTTGGCATGGGCTGCCTTATGTCAGGCGTATAGGGCGTAGTTACCAGGCTAGGGAGTATAGGTATAGGGCAACGCTTGTTTCTTCGTTGGCTTCCCCAGTGCGGCCAGTCCCAGCCTCATCCTGGCACTGGCACTCAAGCTAGGGTACTTCTAGGAAGAAGCCATCGGAAGCCCACCTCACTGCCATGCTGAAGGGCAAGGGGAAAAGGAAATGTAACCGCTGTCCATGTCTGCATGAATCCGGGACCCCAGCTGTGGTACAACAAAGTGCAAGTGCACAAAAATGCGGAGTGGCTGATTGGACCAGTTAGCCAGCTACTGGGTGTTGAGCAAGCAAAAGGTTGCGCACACGAGGTTCTGAAGGATCATATAGCGTGAAAGCGTATTTGTTTCGAGATTTGGCTCCGCTGTCAAAGAAGGGCGACGGCTGTTGTGGTAGTTGAGGATTTCCTTCCCGCCGTCGCTTGTGATACTTGCACCAACTCTCAGGAAGAGGTACCTGAGAGCAGGAAGATCAAGAAAGGCCCGCAAAGTCCAGATACCTTCAGGTCTCCTCACTGTTCGGATGCTGGCAGGTAGATCTCTCTCCTAGTGAAGAAAGGCCAGGGGAGGGGTGGGGGGTTCTGGCCTGGGGTCTGGGGGGCAAAGAAGTGCGCCATAAGTATCAAAGGCAGGTCTCGATCGCGACCACCGGGAGGGGAAGTGGGTGGAATATGATAGGACGATGAGAAAGAATGATGGGAAAACAGTGCGTCAACCTCGACCTCGCCCGATGGCCGACTGTCCTCCATGTTTCTGATAAACACTACCAAGGAGCATGTGTGGAATTGTGTTGAGGAAACGAATCTTCTTTCTGCTCACGTCCAATATGCTTTGACCGGACTATGATTTGGCACATCATATTCAAAGTGGACAGACTTCTTGCCCGTTTTCCACAGAAGAAATGCATGGAAAAAGAAAACATAACATGTACCTGAACCGATGGCGTTTACACAGCATCATCGTCCTTCCTTCGACCTTGATAGAGCTAAGGTACACTCAGAGCCCAGTGCCAGCTGCCATTCATCTCTGTCAAAACAAACCAAGACACAGTGGGAACAAGAAGAAGGGGGTGCCTAATCAGGTATAGCATACGTGCGAAAGCTTCAGGTGTGTGTGCCATTGGTCGTAGCCCAGTCAGCAAATTGACACAAAAGCCTTTGCAGAGAAGTACCTCCAAGGCTGAAAGCAATGAAAGCTAGGAAAGATGGATAGGCATGACAAGGAAGGGAGTTCAAGGCGAGATGTCAAAAATAAAGAAAGCGGAAAAAATCTCCATAGCTTCGCTCAAAGAGGGAATTCCACGTCCATGTTCATCTCCATAGGCACCCAGGTCACCAGCCTCAGACTGACATAAATGACAGACAGGCTGGATCATTGACCTCGTCGTAGCACATGTTTGCTGAACAACCAGAAAGAGGATAGAGAGCTAGGCGGGCAGAGGGGCTAGCCTCATATCCCCAGCCCATTGACTACCTCACCAACCCCTGTCCCACTCGGAACATGGACAAACGAGGTGTGTGAGACATGAGAGACATGAGTACATGAAAGCCCAGTGTTACGCGAGTACATGGCTAGCATGTAATGAGAGCTGCGACAGGAGGTAATCCCAAGGCGAGAAACTCCATGGTTGTGAGCTGTGGGCGTGAGCAAAGTCAGCTCCATCTTGCGCAAGCTGAATTTGATGAGCTAGATAGAGTAAAGCACTTTAGCCAGATGCCAGCCCTGGGTGAGAAATGTAAGGGGAACTAGGGAGAATGGACTGGGAGAACAATTGAACGAGACAGAACTAAACAGCCAAGGTAAATGACGAAATGAAGGAAACTAGATAGAGGACTCAAGGTGACGCAGACCTCCTATCCGAATGGCGACCACAACACACCTCACATTGCAATGCATCCATGAGTGCGAGGTGTTGTTGTATGGTGCGTGACCTGATATTGACCCCTCCCATTTGCAGATTTTGTGTAACACTGACACAGTGAAAAATGGTGGACGATTTAGGCGGATTTTTCCTCGGTTGGCCTTTAGCTGCTTGTCGTGCTCGTTGTGCTCCGTTCTTTCGTTCGCAGACTTTGCTCTTTTCGCTGCTTTCCGTTCGTTGTTCTTGCTTGGAAACTGCTGTCGATTGTCCTTGTCGTCTGTTGATGTTGCACCGGCCGTTCGGCATCTGGCTCCGCTTCTGCAAGGCTGATAAGAGGGACTCTTCAAACGGGGATAAATGACGATTCCCGCGAAAAGTGATAAGTGACAGAAGTTGTCAGGGAAAACCCGCGATGCCAACGGGGTTTAGGTGACAGAGTGAAGATGCCCCAGGTCGGTGCAATGTTTGATCCATGATCCCCGATCGAACATCCGCCCCTTGACCAGTGTCCCCCGACTTGCTCAAACTGTTGTTTGGCAAGCACAAGAGGCATGACATCTGATTACATGCAGTCAGAGCTCAGCTGTTCCCCCTTCCTCATTGAGTAAGCCAAGGTGTTGCGATATGCCCAAGGTGGAATAGTTGCTCCTGTCCAACAAAATTTGTGTCGTCTTCTTCTCTCGTCAAAAAGGAAAGAGCTTTCTCTTCTCCTCCCACTGTGCTTGTACTGCGGTTGCCTGTTGTTTGCTTTTTCTTTCCCCCTCATGCTGTAGCTTTGCTGTTGTGCGTCATTAGCGTGGTATCGCCAGGCCAGGCCGGTCTCCCTCTTGCTGACCTAGGTAATGAGCAAAGCAGAAGAGTGTTCGTCTTCATCGGTCCGGTCCCTCTCAAGTTCTGCTTGTCGTCATCATGCTGAAGAAAATCCGAGTTATTGAGGCCAATTGAATGATGCCGGGCTCAGGTAGAACCTTCGAAGGATAAGGGAAAGGCCAGAAATAGAAAGACGGACGCCATGCTACTACCATGCATGATGAGTTTGCATCAAGAACCAACACCCCTTGACGCCTTCCATGTTGACAGAGCAAACACAACGGCGCGGCGAGACTGAATAGCGAACGGTGCGGCGCCACTGGCGAAACTGGAAACAGCCATCGCCATGAGGCCAGCATGACCGGAGACATGTAAGAAATAGAAACAACCACCCACGTCCGCCCCAGTATCTCCCCAGCCTTCCCACTCCAGTCAGGCACCCAACAAGCCAAGCGTCCCAAGGAAGGCAACCCAGGGAAGGGCACCCCTGATTCTATCACTTTTTGCTGGGGAGTGATCTGATCGCCTTGAATCCCGCGCCGGCACTCGCAAAATGTGAGCGATCTCTTCCTGCCCATGAGGTTCAGTTGCCTTTTTCCGATTTGCTGCCAACGGACGACTCCAGTCTTATCCCAATGTTGTGGGTTTGGCATGCCCATTGCCCATAGCGGGCGGCCAGGACCGCTGCCGCAAGGGGCCAACAGTCATGCCATTATGTTCTGCATCATTTCAAACGAAGGACAGTGCCGCCGTGAACAGAACAATTTTCCGTATCACTCTTGGACACACAAAAAAGTCCCGCGAACAGTAAGTAGTGCTGTAGTGCAATAGGTAGTGCGGTAAGTACTGTAGATGTAGTGTTTTCGTCCGAAATTTGAAATTTCATGCCTGATTTCCAGTCACATTTTCTCACGTTTGACATACTTACAGCAGGCAACTGAAATGATCGGCCGGCCGGCCCCTGCCTTCCGTTCCTGCCCACACTCGGTCCGGTCCGAGAACCTTCATGTGCACGGGGTCGCGGTGAGTGTAGGTAGCCCAGGCGTTGCCGACAGACGTCCCGGCTAGAGGTAAGAAGGTCGTTGTTCGGAAGGAGTTACTGTCGTCAGATCAGATTGGAGGGCAGGAAGGAAGGCCCGAAATTAGGGAGTCCTTGTCGGGTTCAGTTTCCTCTTGCATGTCACATTCCGGTCGCTGGGGGGCCAGGAGATGGCCATGAAGCTGGCCGCGACTGCAACTGCAACTGCAACTACTAATCTGCTTGCCAGCTGTCATCGTCAAACACGAGAGCCTCCAGTTCTCCGTTGTAGTGACATCCAAAACATCACGCACCGACTGGCGAACGTTGATAGCTCGGCAACGCCCCAGGGCGGGCCAAGTTCCGAGCACACACCACTTACATACTTATCAGCAACCAAGATATTACCTCTAAGGGCAGGGCAGTTCGTATCGACTTGACGCTGCCAGGCCTCGAAAGCCTATGACAAGGCCCCAATGTTGCGCCCCCAAGCAAAGCCAGAGCAAGCCCAGAAGCGTTGAAGTGTATGTTTGTCGGAACGAAGGAACCTCGGCCAATGATGTATAACTCGACCAACCCTCGAGCTGCATATCGTGGCAGATCCCGCTAAATCTGAGGTGCGTGGGTATCAATCCAGTCCAATCCTTCCTCCAGTTGCTCTGTTTCGCCTCACCTCCAGCAGGTTGCGTGGCATCAACGGTAAAAACGGCAAGCGAGTATGTATTTGGACCCTTCCTTCATCCTTCGCGGAAACGAAACGCCAGCACGAGGTGCGGATGGATGGATGGATGGATGACACACATTCCAACAAGACAAGATTGGCGAATGGCTGCACTCGGGATTGATGGTGGGTGTCAGTGGGTGGGTGGTTGCCGTTGCGGAAGATTTTGGACGGCTGGCTGGGCTCCAAGGAAAGGCGTTCGGATAATTGCAGTAAGCCCATGGTACAGTATCCGCAGCAGTCCGCGCTGTCAACGAAGCCCTTTTGATGCCCTTGCTGTTGTCCCCCCCCCCCCCCCCCCCCCCCCCCCCCAACATGCAAATATCCGTCCGTCCCCTCGTTGCCCAGTGGTTGTACGTACTACTACTGCCCGCTAAAACTGCAAGACATGAGAAGATGGGTGTTGTAGCGGACGAATGAATGACCTTGTAGCTAGTAACAGCAAGAAGATCCAATTTTATAGGCCAATCAAGGAAACACTTCCGTTGTGTGTTGTGTTCCCATCCATCCCTCAACATCATCGTCTAGTCCTTCTTCTTCACGTCTCGCAACCGAAATCAAAACCTCTGCTGCGGCTGCGGAACTCGCCCAGGGTAGCAGGGCTTGGATAGAACAACCCTTCAACCTCGTGGCTTGCAGATATTGAAGGAGGCCCTGACATGATTCAAGCCCGCAACACGAGATTTTGCGCCGCCGCCGCACACTATGTAGCCTTCTCACGTCTCTCTGCAAGCCATGACGAGAGCATGAAACCAGCGATCATCAGAAACACACATCCCATCGCAACATGATTCGAGGGAACGAACCCAGGAAGGAAGGGCATGAGGTTCGGATCGGATAAAAATCTGAGTTTTGTGAATTTTTCTGTCCGAAGTGGCTGCAGTCGAGGGTCCGATCGACCGACCGTCTTCGGCTTTGTCCAGGTAATCCTTTGGGGCGACACAATCTCGATGGCACTTCAAATGGGTGTCAAACCACTCACTGTGTTATCTCCCTGAGTCCAGATTTTGCCCTATCCCATCAATCACTCACCCCAAAGTGCCCATTCGATCATTTTCTGCGCTCTCGATGGATTGATTGATGGCGCGCTTCTACCCGTCCGTCGCCTGCTGCAAATCATGATCAATCAGCGAGATTGATCCAGACCTGGCAAGCCTAGTAGAAAACAAACAACGCGCCTACAAGGATGCTCCCGATACCTCCTCGACGAAGCAGTACTAGCACTGTTGGCATCCTCGTTGACACTCACTCTGCTGCCCGTCAATGGCAGAAACCCTCTGAGATCAATTGGCAACCTTTTGAGTTATAGCTGTCCAGTAGTAATTCTTCTAATCAACCGGCTACAATCTGCCACCACAAAGCATCGTAGCAACATCCACCAGACACAGCCAAACATCGAGACCAGAGAAAGGTAGAGGATCTGCCGGACTCGGTCCGACGATCTAACTGGCATCGGGGGACACGGCGGGTATGCCTGACACAAGCGAAAATAGGAAGGGGGGGACCTTGCAGTAAACGGTTGGATGTGGGTGGCCGCGTATTGTGTGTGTGTGGTGTGTGCGCGTACGACTTTCGCCTGCTGTCCGTTGACTGTTGAAACGGACGGATCAGCGGGCGTGGCGGCCGCCTGGCCGTGGGCTGGGCTTGTTCAGGTCTTCTTCAGGTCGCCGCGAAACGAGGGGGGAAAGAATGGGGAGAGGGGGGGGCAAGGCGATGGGCAATATCGTCTTATTCGCGGACAGCCGTTGACGTTGGCGGCCACGCGTAACCATCGGCTGATGTTGTGCATCTGCTACCCACTGAGGAAAGTTGTGAAAGTCCAGCTCCAGGTGCTTCACAGCGACCAGACCCTCGAGACGGTGACACGGTGTACCACACGATTTCTCCCTTTTCTCCCATTTATCTGCAATGGAATGTGACCAACTGAGTAAGTGTGATATTCAAGAGCGCTGGCGGAGTAGATGCCGTAGCCCCGTGGTGTAGTGTCGTTCGCACCACCACAAGCTGGACCACAAAAGGCTCGAAGATTGTGTGTGTCCGCAAAGCAAGCAAAACCCATTACGCACGAGAAAAGTTCAGAGCTGACAATCTGATACGCCCCCGGGCCCTTTCCTGCTGTTCTTGGCACCTGGCGCAGAAGTAGTTGACGTGGAACATGTGGACTGTGATCATCAAGCCAAGCAGGGCAAGTCATACCGAGCTCTCTCCAGTACTCTGTGTAACGGCGATGACTTTAAGGAGGCGAAGACCTTAGGCAAGATGCGCATTGATATGACAATTGGCAGCAGACACTTGCCATACAAGCCCAGACAAAGCTTCGGAAGACGGCGGTTGTCGAGACTTTCCCTTTGTTCTGTAGGTCGGGCGGTGCAACATGCCCACATTGACGACATGAAACGTGGAGGCGAAATAGCTAAGGTTTGTAAGAAGAGAAAAGGTCGGCTAGAGGTGTGTGCGTGCCTCCGTCGTGTCAACCATTTAGGTCCGAGACAATTGGATGCTCGTAAGCGATGGAGTAGTCGTGCGGGTGGCCCAACATTATTACATGGAGTGTCAGCCCCTATTCAGCCAGGTTGCAACAAGCCAGGGCAGATCTCGGTTCCGAGATGTGCATTTTCCGGGTGGGTGTATTTGGCGGATATGGGGCGACAAAGATAGATATCCCCCTAATGCAGTTTGTGCGTGCCTACCTCCTCCTATAGTCATCGCGCCCTCCTCTGTCTCTGCGGTCCCTGTCATTGTAGTCTCGGTCGCGGTGTCGATCACGACTACGGTCGCGTCTGTCACCTCTGCGGTCCGAGTCTCGATCATCTCGGCGGCGGTCAGCATCTCTTGGCCGTCTGTCACGGTCCCCGTCCCGACGGTCCCTTCGAGGACTCCTACTGCGTCTGCGATCACGATCCCTAGACCTGGACCTGTCACGGCCACCAACATCCGGTCGAGGCTCCCCCCTAGCAGGAGGCTTATCACCATCATGTCTCCCCTTCAAGTCCTCCACTCCATGCACCATCTGATAGCTCTCGTCGTTCCGCCACTCAACATCCTCATCCCTATACTTCCTCCACTTCTCCAACTCGTCAACACCACCCCATCCGCCCCCTCCCCTCCTCGCCGCACTCTTCCTCTTGGTGTTCGTCTCCGACCGCCACACATCACTCAGTTTGCTAACACTCTGACTAAAATCCACGTGGATTCTCCGGTCATCAATCAACACCGAGTCCATCTTGTAGTAAGCCTCCTCGCAGCTCTTCTTGTCCTCAAACTCGATGAACGCATACTGCAAACTGTCCCCCGTCTTCTGATCCCTTATCACTTCGCAACTCAAGATCTTGCCAAATCGGCTAAAGATCAGCTCGAGATCTTCGTCCGTCGTCACCGGGTTCAGCTTGCACACGAACAAGACGTTCTCGGGCGGCTTGACTTCGGCGAAGGGTAGGTCGCCCATCATTTCTAGGGTAAGTGCCTGTGCGGCGGCTTCGCGCTCTCGACGTTTTCGTTCTGCTTCGGCGGCGGCTTCTTCGCTGGCTTCGATGTCGAGTAGTTCTTCGCCTTCGGCAATGCGGACGGTGGCTAGCTGGGCCTTACTGGGTGGTGGTGAAGCGCTGGGCTCGCGCATGCCGGCCGGGTCAGGGTAGGGGTCGTCGAGAATGACGGTGTGTTTGATGCGAATGTCGACCAAGGGGTGGCCGCGCTCGTCGACAATGGCGTCGTTGATTTTCTCCAAAACATCGAAGCCTTCGACGACTTTGCCGAAGATGGCGGCCTTCCCGTCGAGGTAATCTGTGTTGTCGCCGAGGGTGACGATGAATTGAGAGCCGGCGAGGCGTGTGTCGGGATCGGAAGGGTGGGGGACCGTGGCCATGCTGACGGTGCCGCGCTCGAGGTGTTTGAGTTTGGGGTGGAAGAGGGCTGGGAAGGTCTTTTCGGAGGGGTCGCCGGAGAGGAGGCCCCAGATGGACTGTCCGCCATCGGATTCGGAGGATAAGGGACCGAGGGGGTCGCCGGTCTGGAAGGAGAAGGACTTTTGTACGGAGTGGATGGGCGAGAAGTTGTAGTATTTGACTTTGCAGAGTTTAAGGAAGCTGTCGGTGGCATGGTAAGTATGTGACTCGTTGGTTAGGGTAGACCAGAGTGTACTGACTTTTCGCACATCTTGGGCGCGTAATCGACCAGAAGGTCAATCACAATGTCGCCGGCGCTGGTCTCGAGGAGGACCGACATGATGCGCAGTTGTGGGTGTCGCGTCCAAGTTTAGCGTGTGCGCATGCGAGGGAACAAATAGGTAGGTAGGTAGAAGCTGTTGGGCTGTGTATCAAGCCGGGGCTGTCTAATTTTCGAGGTAGACCGTAGATGGGAGGTCGGGAAATGGGATGCGGTTGTCGTTGTCGCTCTGTTCTGTTCGCGCCCGTCAATGTCAATGTCAATGTCAATCGCAGTGACGTTTGGAACTTTGCATGGCAGGCAGTTCGTTGCAACCGAGAAAGTTGCCTGCCGCGAGATTCCATGTTCAAGCTCGAACCACTTCTCAGTTGGCCCAAGCTCCTCGAATCTTCACAGCACGGAAGCACGTGATCTTCCATGCTCCCGAAGAAATTCAACGGCTGACCGACAACTTGCATTCCGGGTTAGGGTTCACGAGGTGAATAGCATTCCACCTCCATTCCACTTTCGCTGCACCAGTCTCCGGATTCCGTCGCCGTCGTTCGAGGTCCAGATCACAACACCAAGGAAATGGTCTAGACCAACTACTCCGCAATCACGAATGCCACCACGTTAGCGGGCAGTCGGCTCGCTTCCAGCTTCCAGCTTCTCCAGGTCTTGGGCTCTTGGGGGAGTCTTGGGTCTCTTGGTGCTCCAGAGATCACTCCGACAACAGCGACTGCGATCGGGATTGCAACACTCAAACTGCGACATGGCGATAATCTCGAATGCATTCTTCGGACACTTGAAACCATCACTGCACGCCGACCGACGACCTAAAACACCGAGCCACGCGTCAACATGGTGGCGGCAGCATATACGAAGCAAATCCAATTCACATGCGAACACTAGAACCCAGGATCCAAAATGGTTGAAACTTTTTGTCTTTCTTTCTTTCTTTCTTTCTGCCCCGGGCCTCCCAGAAAAAAATGCCAAACCGATGCTAACCTGCAAGTACCATATCGAAAACCAACCAACCAAACCAAACCAAACACTAAAAATTACAATAATAACAAATAATAAGTTTTTGTTGTGCTCCCTATGCATAGACAAGGTTGATTGCGACTGGACTCTTCCCATCCATCCATTCCCTCAGTCCTGGTTCGTAACTGAATGTCGCTTTTTGTCTGTCCCTTTCTTTCCTTTCCCGTCCGTCCCCTTCCCAAATTTCCATAACATGCTGTTGTTGGTTGAAGAAATCCTCCGAACTGATGATGATGATGATGATGCTTCTACTCCAGTGACGATTCCTTCCCTTGATCGCTGGTGCTCCGATTCTTCTGCCCTTTGCCGCCGCCGCCGAACAATCCCGAAAATAGAATATCGATTGTCGAATGTTTGTAGGCGTCGCGATGATTGATCGCCAAGGGGGCGAAATTACCCGACCTGCCCGACCATATTTGCTGGAAACATGGTTGTCCCATGTTTCCCGCCGCCCATCTCGCGACACAGACACAGCAGCCATTCTGGGATTCCGTGCACTTCCCGATTCATGCCATGCCATGCTTCCCGAACCCGGTTGCTCCGTGCTCGAACCCGGATCCTCGCGGGCGGGCGAAGCGAGATGGCTCCAGCTGGTTGGTAGCTGGGCTCCATAACAGGGTTCTCCATAGAAATTGGTAATGTCGATGTCATCCATCGCATGACGGAGACACCCAAGATTGCTCGATATTGCTGGCCGGTGTTTCCCGACGATGGTTCGGAATAGCTTCGAATCTTCGACACGTTCCCCCAATATCCAGACAACCAGTTCGAAAAAATACAAAAACAGAAACAGACAAAACTCCGCGCGTAGACAAAACAATCCGTAAACTCCAAGCTAAGATGCAAGCAAGCAAGTCGTAAAAATAATGCCCTGTGCAAGACACTATGTGGTCCGCCAACGTTGGCGAACCGGAAGAAAAGGGGAAGTTGTTCCCCAAGTGTAGACTCTTGTCAGCCTGTCAGCCTGCCAAAGATGTCGTGTCGTGACAGTCCCGAGAGATGACGTCGCAGAAGCGCTGCAATGTCGTGGTGTAGACAAGCCTCCCGCTGTCAAAAAAAGCTCTAGATGACAAACCGCGCAGCTATCATCCTTTCTCTCAATTCTGCGCAGAGCTGTGATTTTCGTTTCCGATGGTGCCAACATCGATGGCGGCTCTCCCATCCGTAGTAGACCTTCCTTCTCTCCTTCTCCTCAAGTTACTCAGAGTAAGCAGACCCCGCACTAGTCCTCCTCCTCCTCCCCCTCCTCAGTTCCCTCTCCGCCTCCATCAACCTCCCTTGCACCCAACTCCGAAACTGCCTGTTCCCCTCTCCCCTCGTCGCCTCGCAATTCAGCAGTTCTGTTAATGTGCGCTTGATCCCTTCGTTGACGGAGCACAGTTTTGCTTCTTCTAGGGCTACTTCTGATGCATGAGTCGCTAGAGTCTGGTCGTCGTGCACTCCCGAGCCGACCCCTAAGGAACTGCTGCTGCTACCGAAAGTAGAAGCCGTAGCGACGGAAGCGACGGAAGCGGTGGCGGGACCGAAACCGGAGGAGCGTTGACGCTGTCGAGGCAAAGGAGAAGAACGGCCTTGCGAGCGCGTGGGCGAGGTGGAAGGACTGCGTAGGGAGGAGGCACAGGGGCGGAGTTCGTCGAGGTGTTGGACGAGAGATTCGTGTTGGGAGTGTAGAGTTAAATAGGTTTGGAGGGCGAGCGAGTCGTCGCGGTTGTACTGGTTGTGGTTGTGGTAGGTGGATTGGTGGTCACCGTAGGGGTAGGGGTAGGAGGACTGCAGAGAGCTGCGGGAGGCCGACGGCATGGAGGAGGGGGGTTCGGGCATGGACATGTGGAAGGAGGATTGGGATAGGTAGGCGTTCATTTTGAAGGTTTGGTGGTGGTGGTGGTGGTTAAGTTATGGTTGTTGTGGTTGTGATCGGAGGTAGAGGTATGCACGATGTGCTTGTTGTTGTTGTTGTTGCAGGTCTGGGGATGTCTGCAGAGATACTACTGTTGCTGCTGCTGCTGCGTTGTAGTGTGGTGGTGATGGTGATGGTAGAACCGCAAATGGCCGGATCATCGGACGTGTGTATTGTTGCGACCGGAGGTGAACGAGGTGCCTCGGTGGTTTTGTCCGTCCCTTTTTTTGCTTTCCGACAGTGTTGTTGTGGTTCTGACGTATTGGTGAGGCAAGATTTGGGGGATAGCTTGGGGATAGCTCTGTTGTTGTGGTTGTTGTTTGTGTAACGAGTCGTGTGCGAGGTGTTGTTTCGCCCGATTCCGTGCGTTCTCTCTTTCGCCCCAACCGTTCAAGAAAAGCTGAGGAGATAAGGGGGCAGTGATGGATGATCGACGGAGATGATGTGTTGCTGATCGGCGGTGGTAGTCCGGTGTGGAAGGACGCGCGCGCACGAAAACCTGTGTCGAGTTTATTGTCGAGGTTTGGGGATCGGAAAATCCAAGGAGTTGAAACGGCGAACGAGCCTCTGTTTATACAACTTTCTTCTTCTGTGCTTCGAAAGCGACTGTCAATTCGTCGGGCAGCGACTGAGCAACTGAATGCTATGGCGACTGCTGATGGTGTGGTCGGTGTGGTTCGCTTCGACTCGAACCTCCACTTCAATGCGCTTCGATTCGCCTGGTTGGGTGGTACGAGAGCTTCGCGGTTTATAATGGAAATTCCGTCAAGCCGTCGTCACCCTTCTTGTTCTGGAACCCACGGTCTTTTTGGAGGTCTGGAGGGCTCAGAAGCGAATTGGAGATTCGTTCGATTCGGTTGGAGAGAGATTATGTACTTGGAATTGGATGTATGTCGGTAAGGAGATTCCTGGGTGCCCTGGTTCTGGTTGGTGGTGGGGCGCTATGATGTTGGATTTGTGGATGTGTGGATGTGGATGTTAATGGATTGGATGTTGGTTTAATGCGACTGTAACCTCGACGGTGCCTTGTTGCTTTCGTTTGGCTGTCTGTGTTTCCACCCAACTTGTGTTATTTAATCGAATCAGTTGACGATTACGTTGGAATGAATGAAGAGAGGGAGAAACGATGAGGTGATGTGAATCTGGGAAGCCGTGTGGATTAATACTTGTTGAGGTACACTACCGGAGCACTCTCCATGCCACCCAGTGGTCCCAATGCCTTGCACGAATCACATCCACAGCTTTAATTTAGTCTACAAAAAGACGGAAAGCTCCAGAGGCCAGCCCCTTGACCTTGTTTTCTAGCGCAAAAGCTTACCGGGTCGGAAGACGGTAGACGGCGACGGGGAGATTCGATCATTGATGAGGAGACCAAGACTTGGACCCGGAGCAAGCCATCACATAGCGTTGGATTTGGGCTTTCTGGCCAATAGCCAGCCGTTTGGGATGGACATGGCCCCTTGGGCTAATGTACCTCCTGGTACCTACATTGGTGTCACCTACAATTGGCGGACGGGAAGAAGCCATTCCCAGCTTGAGGTTCGAGAGAGAGTGATGCCGTGCAAGTGGAAGAACTGTCTCGCGATTCGGGAGAAGCTATGGATAGACGGGAAAAGTAGAATATGATGAGCATAGATGATCCGTAGAAAGAACATCCCAGGCCTTGCTCATTCTGTTCTGTAGATTGCACATCACCGATCCCAGAGACAGTGAGGTGATCGCGGAGTGTAGTGTTAGGGAAAATGGCGCGAATGAGCTTCACTACCCCACCTGGCAAGTCGACTCCACAGTGTCCAAAATAGTGCCTGCACAAGTCTGCTTCCCAACATCCACTTTCACCTCACACCGCTCACCTCAGTCGTCCAACCCCGCCATTGCGGTGTTGATTTTTTTTTGCCTCTACTGCAAAAAGAAGGTGAGAAGCACAAGTGCGGTTTCATATCCACATACGAAGTCGGAGTTTCTATGGGGGGGCTGATAAGAAGCTGAGGTGAAAACAGAAAACGTAAAAAGGCTGGGGACGGGAAGGAAACGTCCAAACAAGCTTTTGCATGGCATGGAAATGAAAAAGTCCAAGAAAAGAGTGTGGACAATTTCTCAGCGTTGACAGCAAGAAATGAACGGCATGTGTGAAGGAGATGGACCAATGCACTGTATACTCCGGACAGGACTGGGGTCAGTGTCAAATGGACAGTGGGTCCTAACAATTATTTTGGGGGGTGATGTCCGCCTTCTGAGGATGCGGCTTGGACGGTTGACGCTTGGATGGGGGAAGGGTTCTTCCTGGTTGTCTTCAGCGCATCTTCAGCTCTTTCACCAGGCATCAAAATGCATCCGGTCACGGCCAGCCAAAGATTCACCACCACGTCGACGTTGTCCTCTCTGTCGCCCACGGTTTGCCGCGTACATACACGATGTTGATGTCGTGGTGAACAACACTTGAGACAAGCCAAGGGTAGCGAGGTGGTAGGTCACAGTACTCGGCGGTGACCCGACAGTAACAGCAACAGCATGGAACGACCAATATACCCAGGGGGATTCGATTATCAGAGACTCAGACGGGACGTGAAAAAGAAATCTCTCTTCACATCCGTCTTCACATGGTCGCAATGATATGAGGTTCTGTTGCAATTCGGCCGGTGCAGTGTCTCCTTTTCGGGCGCTAAGATTGTCACCTCTTTGGGGGAGATTACAGCCGTCGGTTGGGCGAATTGGACAAACCCAAATGGCAACGGGGATTGATATAAACGCAGGAAACGACCACGATAGCGCGACAATATCTTCAGGTTGGCGCAGTGTGGCTGTCGAATGCTACTTTGGCGGTGCCTGAACAATCAATGCGAGGACGTTCGTGGATGTCGAGTGGCTGAGCTGGACCGACAAACTGTCACATTTTGGTCGATGAAGCCTGTCAAAAAGCCCAATCTGATACTGCAGTGATATCGAGACTATCGTCAGCTTCGTCCGGCCTGAACGGACCTCGCCGATAATATCTCTGGTCCGGATCTCTTTGCCAAGTTGGGATCAAAGGCGCAGACTGTCGTAGGATCAAAGCCCGGCCATTTCGATATCACTGCGGCACTACTATTTCGCTGCCATCAGCCATCAGCCATCGGTCATCTACTTGAGGCTGAGAACAACTCGGGGTTTCTGATGTCAGCTGTGGCAGGGCATTCGTTATCTCACTGTCGCTGAGTTGGCGCTGAGAAGACGAACGGCGGCGAGCAAACAAAGCCACTGTCACTGTTCAGTGAATGGCTACGATGCGAATTCAACCAACAATATCATCCTCCATGACGCATTTTGGATCCTTTGCAAACCGCCAACAAAAAGAAGCGGCTCTGAGGGGCGAAGGTACTTCAAGATACTTCCTTCCCCCGGAGCATCAACCGAAGGACAACACAAGAAATCTCGGCCGGCGGGGTAACCTATTGGACGACTTTTTGTTCTCTTGTCCAACTTCCCCTCTTTCTCAATTCGATATGAAACGGGCAACAACGGGCAAGGCAAGAAAGGCAAGAACAACTTTGAATGACGTCGGGAAGGCGGCTGCCCGCACTCTTGCCGTGAATGCTGACACTGACATCTCGGTCCACATTGGTCTAGATTTTTTCGATTAGCTTATCGGTTATGCACTTGTTTCTTTTTGGAGTCTTGGTCATGATGTCTTGGAGCTTTTCCTTCTCCTCAGTCGCCAATCTTTGAACTCTTAGTTCAATGCGACGACGTTGAAAAGTGTGC
Source organism: Neurospora sp. CHS-2018b (assembly GCA_009806015.1). Lineage (NCBI taxonomy): Eukaryota > Fungi > Ascomycota > Sordariomycetes > Sordariales > Sordariaceae > Neurospora > Neurospora sp. CHS-2018b. The sequence goes on along the minus strand of RAOV01000010.1, from coordinate 2,193,739 downwards.
TTCTCTCCCGTCGTCGCGTTGCGGCGTTGCAAGATCGGCCACCATGACGATAATAGATATCATATCCTCCCTCCAGCTGAACGACAAACAAGCAAGCATACATCACCTATCGCCATACCGACAAAGTGTAAATGACTTTGACAGCTCTTGGCTGACACCTTTCTCTCCTCCTCAGACTGTCGGATGGCAGCATTGATGTGACCGATGCGAGGACATCATCACCCGTCTTGCCTGGCCATCACCCTTTCCCGCGCGGAAAGATGCACAAAAACGCACAAAAACACGGGCGACAAGCCGACGAGACGGGAGACTCGCGCCGAAGGGTGCGAAAAGGTGGGTAAGTCACCACGTGCGTGACACTAACAATTACTCACATAATCACCCGCAGAGACTGTTAGTGTAGCACGCCATCGCCGATCTACCTAACTCTTGTCTGATCGACGGTTGGACACCCTCACACGTCTCCCACCTACCACAACAGGCAAATATCGATGTCGATCATATTCGCAAAGAAGCCTTGATGGATTTTTTGGTGTTTGTACCTGCAGAGTGCGGCGGACTGTTGTCTCCGAGGAAAGTCGCAGTTCAAACGGTATTTTCTTTTCTGGCCTGGCAACGTCATTCTGCGCCTTCTCGAAACCTGAACATTCTCGGCGTTGATCAAGTGATCGAAGCTTCACCCGTCCAATGAGCCACTGTCCACGCACACTGGCAGACCGGGAAGCAAGCTCACACACACCTTGTTACCTCATTCACACACACCTTGACACCGCCAGTGACGACGTCTGCCGGCATGGCGACATCAAACCCGTTGACCTTGCGAATGCCGGCCGTAATAATAAACCGAACACGTACGTCACGGTCAGTACATTAGACCTCAGGTATAGTATTCTTATTACGCATTTGCGCGGATTCGATATACCTTCGAACTTAAATTCTAGGTTCGTAGTTCCTAAAGGGAAGAATATCCCCAAGTGACAAATCTGGTCGATGTATTTTCAAATTAATGCAATAATCCCTTTTATAGTTTTCATAACGGCGGCCTTTCTTAGCCACACCAGAAGCCGTGTTGGATTGGATTGTCCGGACGTGTTCGGTTTATTCTTACGACCGCTCTGCTCGCCTTATTACCTCGACAGTAAGTAACACGCCCCAGCCACGTCCCTTGGACCCCCCCCCCAAATACCAACCAAGGTATCAAGCAATCATCAATCAAACTCAATCGAATCATCCATCCCTCACCGGCGCCCCAGCCCCTCCACCTTCATATACGGATCAAAGTACCTCCCGTCCTTGTCTGATGTGCTCCAACCCCCCCCCCCCCCCCCCCCCCCCCCCCCCCCCCTCCCCCCCCCCCCCCCCTCCCCCCCCAACCCCCCCCCCCCACC